>VZRX01019446.1:43490-47761 GCA_013398075.1 Notiomystis cincta | reverse complement strand
GGGGAGGCGGCGGCGGCGGCGGCGGGATCGAGTCGGAGGGAGCCAAGATCGACGCCAGCAAGAACGAGGAGGACGAGGGGTGAGCGGTTGGGGCGGGTTGTGTGTCCCGGGCGGGGCCCGGCGTCCCTGGCCTGGCCCGGCCCGGCCCGGCCCGGCCCCGCTCGCCGCCCTGTTTGTTTACTTGGCGCCTGGGCGACGTCACGGGCCGGGCCAGGCGGCGGGGGCGGTGTTGGTGTCGGTGTCTGGTCCCGCCGTGTACAAATGGTGTGATACGCGCCAAACTACAGAGCCCTTTCACTTATTTTTCTTTCTAACGATGCCTTTTCTGTGAGTTGGAGTGCGGTGCGTGCGTTAGGACCGTAGGTCGGTGTAGCCGAGTGCTCTGGTTGCAGTCACAGCATTGCCCTGTGCTGCAAATATTACAGTGTGTCAGCGAGAGGCGTCAGGCACCGGGACTTCTTCCCAGCCTAAAACATCGCTCTGCTTCTCATGAAACTTGCTGTGAGGAGGCTTATGTTAGGTGGTGGCCGAACTTTGAAGTAGGAGTCGAAAAAGCAGGAAGCTAAGTCGAGGGAGGTTCAGGTTATGTATCAGGAAAAAGTTTTTCACCTAGAGGGTGGTTGGGCAATGGAACAGGCTCCACAGGGAAGTGGTTACAGAGCAAGCCCGGCAGAGTTCAAGAAGCGCTTGGAAAATGTTCTCGGGCACATGGTGTGACTCTTGGGGTGTCCTGTGTTTGCCTGGGAGTTGGACTTGATGATTCTGATAGGTGCGTTCCATCTCAGCATGTTCTGTTACTGTGTTTTATGGAGAATAAAGACACCTTTAAATCTTCATTGGGTCTCTGCCTGGGGCAGAGTCCCTTTTGTGTTGCCGGTGATATTTGTGTGTAATAAATCCAGTGACAGGACAGGCTGATGTGCTCTGCTGTCTCCTGTCGGGCCCGTGAGAAACTCGAGCTGCCGGTCTGTTTTTGGTCAAGGCAGAAAATAACTTGTATAAGGGAGCACTAGCTGCTGTGTCCTGCAGATACCTGCTGTGAAACCTTCCCGAGTGTCTTCCTCCTTCTGTAATAACCTGAGATGTTGCTGAGAAAGACGTTAATAACTTGAGATGTTGCAGGGAGAGAGAACAGGAACCTTTTATTGAGCGTTTTGCTGGGATTAGCAAAAAAATTAGAATTGCTTTATTACCTTTCACCTGCTCCTGGTGGCTTTAAATATCTTTGGAGTTTGCATGCTTGTTTTATTTCTTGCCCTTGAATACACACCAATTAAAGGGTTTTCATGGGCAAGTTCAGGTTCTTGTGAGGCAACACAGCCTAGAGGAGTTGTCTCTAAGCAGTGCAGTGACACTGGGCAGTGATTACATGTATCACACATTGATTTGTGGTCTAGTTCAGTCTTTTTATTTGACCTGTCAATTCTTAATGCTGTACAGGAGGCAAAGTGTTTTGATAACACTTCTGGTAGTAAAGGAAAAAAAAGAATATCTGTGATACCTTGTTTAGCTAAGTCTGAGGTTTGAAGGTTTTCCCAGTGCGCTTGTGGTAACTTATTTTGGGAAACTGTGTGTGCTGATGTGACTTAGACCAGCCATACTGTGGGCTAGGAAACCTGTGTATTTTATAGGCTTTTGGCAGTGCTGTGTCACTGCTCCTGAATTGTGGTGTTGTAGCCTTGACCTGAGCTCCGTTTTGCCTTGGAGCAGTGGTTTATGTAGGGGCAGACAGAAGCAGTCTTGTTTTGCTGCTCTGTGACTGGGCTCCAAGGTGCACTTACTGCATGCAGGGGTGAAAAACCTTCAGAGGCTGTTGGTTTCTAGCTCGTGTTCTTGGTCTGTCTGTCCTTAGTGATGCAAAGCAGGGTCTGTATGTTAATACTGAGACAGGTGGGTTGTGTAGCAAGTGTAAGTTCAGTAGCAACTGCTAGAGCATCACTACCCCCCATGTGTCAGAAACACGATAGTGCATCCTCTGTGTCTTCTGTTTGGCTGCTTAAAAAACCCTCCACACAACAGCAGACAGACTAAGGACCTCAATGATGGGTGGACAAAGGGCAGAAAGCATCCTCTGACTTACTGCCTGTACTGGTGTGAGGCTGCTGGTTTACCAGGACGGACCATTTCTTCCATGAAAACAGTGAGAAGTCACAGCTGAGAGAAAGGGCTGCTGGTACATTGTTGAAGAGAGAACTGGAACTAGTGGGAAAAGTGGATAAAGAGATGTGGAATTGGTGCTCCTTCTTTACAGGTTTGGAGACTTGTTATAAAAAAATCTGAAGCTCCTGAACCCCTCATCTCTTTATCAGAAACTGAATGTTCTTGTTGATTCTGTGAGAGCACAGCTAGTTCAACAGAGTTAGTTCACAGGAGCAGCTTTTGATTTGAGAGTTGTGGAGGTACAATGCTCTTTTGCATGATTTGGCAGGAATATCTGTGCGTGGGAAGTGGAAGGGTTGGAAACATGATACAGTGGTTTTTCAGGTTTTCTGATAACTGTGTCTGACTGTGGAATAAGTTGGGACAGTGAAAATGTGCAAAGCTTTGTAGAAAGCACTTCTGTAGATCATAATGGATCATATTTTTTGGTTAGAGCTCACTGTAAAATCTTCTTTATCAGTATTAGAAGAGATGATCTCAAATCAAATCCTCTTTTGAATGGGTGCCTAAACCCTGTGCCTAATAACTTGGAATGTTTGATTTGTGTGTATACTGGCTTGATTTTTCATATTTTTCAAAATGTTTCAATTTTTTATGCCTTACTAACATGGTGGGATGGTTATGATTTGATTCTAAGCTTCCCTGTGCTTTTGAAAATTACACGTGATGAATTATGTGCTGTACACATCTGCCCAGCAACACTGGTGCTGTAGAAATATTGGAAAGACATTCTCTTGATGATACTGGATTCTGCCAGGTGTTCATATAAAGTTTTTGTGAAGAAAGATAACTTCTCACCATCCAATACTTTGCCTTTTCTTTACTGCTTTCTGAGGAAGGGAACTTGACTAAACTTCATTTATTTTAGTTTGCTAATTTGAGCATATGTCCAGTCCACACTGGTAGAGAAATGCTTCTGTTTTAACCACACTTCCTTACGAATCTAATCTGCCTGTGTGTGTTTCATGAGCAGTTGTGTGGAGGCTCCACAGATAACTGAATGGAGTTAAACCTGTGGTGGGGACGTAAAGAAGTAATAAAATATCTTTTTGTCACTACTAGCAGTTTCTTGGGACAGCAGAGTTAGCAGCTGCAGGAGAACACAGTGAAAAACATTTGTGTACGTGGAAGTCTTTATCTCTCCTGGCCAGAATCCTTTAAGCAAGTTGTCAAAAAGTGCAGATGTGTTTGTGTAGTGACATGACTGATAAAATACTGCCAGTTGCATGCATTAGGTAATTGAGCTCATAAAGCTTGGCAGTGCAGGCTTTTGGGTAACACACATTTACAGATTGACCATCTTGTCTTAACAGGAAAATGTTCATCGGTGGCCTTAGCTGGGACACGACGAAGAAGGATCTGAAGGACTATTTCTCTAAGTTTGGGGAAGTTGTAGACTGCACTCTGAAGTTGGACCCCATCACTGGGAGGTCGAGAGGCTTCGGCTTTGTGCTCTTCAAAGAGTCAGAGAGTGTAGATAAGGTAGGATTGACACAATGAAAAGTGTTTGAATTTAGGTATCTAGGGTGACTGTAGGTGCTGTTGTTTGTACATCTTGTGGTAAGGATGATTCAGGGCTGGAGAATGTTTAATGTGCTTGTTGAAATCTTTCTTTTATGAGCCATCTTACTCATGATGCAGTGTCCAGGACCAGCAGTGATTCCTGGGCACTTAGAGGTTGTGCAAGCCATTGGACTTGGCACTTGAAAACTACAGTGTCTAAATGTCTGCTGCCTACTGCTGTGAGAGCAGCATTTGCAAAGAACTTCAGGTCTTTGCATTCCAGAGTTGTAATGTGAACCCCTAGAGTAGAGCCAATAGCTTTGATACATTTGGGCTCTATCCAAGCAAATATTAGCTGTTAACTTTTCTAAAATGCTGTGGATGTAGCACACAGAAAAGTTTCTCAAAACTGTTTTCTTTGTGATATCTAAAGTACAGATTTTTTACTTCATAAGGTTTGAGGATGAGAGTACTTTTTGAGAAATATTACAATCTTGCTTCTGTTGGGTAGTAGGTGCTTCCAGCTGTCAGAGCTGTGTCAGTGGATAGTGATCAAAAATCACAGAATTCTTTGTGCAACAAATTATTGGTATAACCCAGGTATTGAA
>VZRX01019446.1:5990-38490 GCA_013398075.1 Notiomystis cincta | reverse complement strand
AACAACACAGTGTCAAGGAACACTTTATAGTAGCCTGGCTGCAGGAAGAGGAGGAGGGTATAAAGGGCCAGAATTAATGAATCTCACCTTCCCTCAGCCGTAGTGAGCAAGCACTGAGTTGGATGTTACTTAAGGAGGGTTGTTTGTGAGGAATGAGAATTCTACAAAGTGGATGGGGTTGTAGCTCCTACTTCATGTGCCCTGTCACTGTGTGATTTTTAACCACAAATTACTGGACAGTGTTAATGGAACACTTTGCTACCTCACTCTGTGCTGGAGTGTGTAATAATGCTCTGAACTTTAATGGATGGGGAATTTCTGACTGGGGTGACTCGGTGAGGACAGTGGTCTGTATGAAAGTTGAGAAAGCATTTTCTGTATTTTAGACTAGTTTGATTCAGAAAATATGCATGGACTTTACCTACTGTTTGTCTTTAGCAGCTGCTAGAAAACGTCTAGCAGAATGTGTCCTGGAAACAAGTGAGAAACAAGCACACGCTGGGTTTTAGTTTGAATTTGTGGATCACTTGGGTGTTGATGTAGCACTAGAAAACACCACAAAGAGATACTTGGTGTGCAATCTGCTGCAAGCTTGAGGTTGGGTCTGTAACTTTATTTCCAGAGGGCAGACCTGCATTTAAACTGCAGTTCTGTGTCTGCAGCAAAAGTGCTAAAAGTAGTTTTACAGGGTGGCTTACAGCAGGGCAACATTTAAAATACCCTATATTTGAATGAACATTTCTGCACTCAGTGTCTGCATGTCAAAGGTTTGCTTGTCACAGCACCGATTCCTGGTCTGGAGTAGAGCTATAGCAGTGACTGTACTCATGTGTTAGAGTTGAAAGATGCAGAACAGCACAATCTGCCTTGTCTCAGGACAGATTAAGAAGGGGTTTTGCCCTGCTTAAGCTTTGCTTCTAATCAAGTTGACTTAAGTTGTAGACAATCTCTCGATTGCCCTTCTGAGTTAGGGCCTGATGTGAAAGGTGTCCAAGCAAGCAAAGGTGCTAAGCAGCCAAAGCCATAGGGAATGTCAGCATGTGGCCTGAGGGCCTGGTTGTACCTCGGGTGTGCAACACCGTTGTCATGGTAGTGTTTGCTGGTGCTGTGAAGGGAAAATACTGAGAGAGGTAATAAAACCTAGAGCTGAAGGGGAAGGTTACTGGCCAGCTGGCTTTGTAATTAATTGGTGTTTTGTTATTAGCAAATACAGAGCTATATGTAAGTATAATAACTTGTTATTAGCTTGTTCCGTGAGCAAGTGAAGACCTAGGGAGTGCTGTAACCAGCTGGGTCACATTAGGTTATTCATTTGCTTTTATGGTCCCTTCAGAAGAAAAGGTGAGTCTGAAGTTCTCTATGCATCTGCTGTTTCCTTTGCAGTAAGAGATGAAAACTGAGTTCTCTGCCAACTTTGGTCATAGTTGAGTGCAATTCACCCCCGAGCAGGGAGGGAACTGTCACCTGGAGTTGCCTCCTACCTGCTGCTTGCAAACAGCTGCTGTCTCCAGTCCTTCTCTAAATGCTTAATTTTAGTCCTTGTAGCATTTCAATAGGACTGAAAACATTGATTGGACAAGTGTGAGATGGATTTACCTGCTCAGAACAGTTTAATAAGCGTGTGGAGGTTGTGCATGCTGTTTCAGCTTTCTGTTTAACCTGTGCTTTGCAATGCTTGGCCAGTACTTCCCCTGAATTCCTTGTGTATGAAGATTGTAGCCTATTCTACAGTACATGCCAGCAGTTATTAACAAATTATTAATTTTCAGTCTTTGCCTAGATCTCAAATGTACTTGGCTACAGAAATGTATTATTTGTCCCTAGTCTCTCTTTCTTGACTGTTGAAGAACTGCTATTCTGGATGACTTCCTGAACACGCTGGGCTGTGCATATACTCCTGAGAGAGACTCTGCTCTGCTGCTTAGACTTGTTGGAGGAACTTCCCTAGGTACTGTTCTGCTTCTCACCCTGCAGCTGGATAACATCCTGAATGTTCTCTTTGAGTTGGTTTTGGGGCAGGGGTAGGCTACATGACACCAGCTCCTACTCAGGTGTTCAGTACAGCTATGTGCAGCTGAGCAAGGAGAGTGGGTAAGATACAAGTGTTTGTTTAGCTCTTTCTATTAGAAAAATTTGTCTCAGGAAACAGGCATCTGGAACCTTCCCTGTCAGCTGTGGTAGAAGAGCTGAGCTTTGTGTCAGTGCAGTGTCATTATCACTGCACAGCTTCGCTATCTCATTGTGTAGGCAGTGAAGTGTTGTGTTGGCTGAGCTGTTTGTTTTCCAGATGTATGGGAAGTTAAAACCAATTTTGGCTCTTGTGAGCAATGAGGAGGAATGTTTTCTAACGACCTTGGAGTTCCAGTCTTGTAAATTGGGATTTGCAGTTTCTCAGCCAGGAGTCCCCTTTGGCAAATGATGGTCTCTCATCATGCTGCCTTGCTTAGGAATAGTGCAAAAAGGTAGCTGACCTGGAATTGTCACTGCTCTGTGCTACACCTCTGAAAGCCCAAGGGTTAGTTTTCAAATGTCTTATCACATAACTGCTTGTAAACTTTGTGCTCCAAGTTAGAGTTGGCAAGGTTCCCTGCACATCTTCTGTAAGGTAACATAGTCCTTCCAACCTTTGTACACAGAGATAAAACTTGTTATTTTCCTTGCTGGAGGAATGGGAGCGCTTCAGTGTTACACACAGGTGGCATCTCTTGGTCAGGCTGATGGTCTCAGCCAGTGATCCCAGCAGCTTGGCTTCACTTCCTTCTAATTCCATGACAGGAGTCCCATTATCCCAGCATCAGAGCAACCAGGTATACTCACACAAATATGTTTGCTGCTGTAAACTTATTTTCAGGATTTCATTCTGTGGATGGTTTTCTCATAGATGTGTTGACCCCTGACAGGAACATGTTCCTCAGCCCCTCAGTGCTCTGGGGAAAGAGGAGGGTTCTTTGTGCACCTCTGGGCTAGCACAGGGGCCTTGAGTGTAGCTCTGATGCTCCTGAAAAGAGCCAGTTTTCAGTGGAGCAGCACTGCACCAAGAAGTGCCAGAAGGGTGGGAATGTGGCATCAGTGACCTGAACCCTGCAATTTGTACCCAGCATGGCACCTTTGCATGTGCTGAGGGTGCACGAGAAAGCTGCTCCTGTGTGAGCTGACTGAGCACTCGGGTATGAATTAATTGGGTGCTCACATGAGGGTCTCGAGGCTCATTTGTCAATAGATTGAGTACTTGTGCATGAAGTGATTGGATGCTAAGGTATAAATTAATTGGGCACTCAGGCCTAAGATAATTGGGCACTAATGCATGAAGTTTTAGGGCATTCATGTGTGAAATGTTCATGCATAAAAATATTGAGTGCTCATGCATGAACTGATCAGGTGCCCATTGTGCACGCCATGGCTCCTGCAGTGTCTGCTCAGCCACTTGCACAGCGGTTGGGCTCTGTGTTTGCTGCCAGAACATCCCTTCATGCATCTCCCCCCGCCTCCAGTCCTGGCTGGCCAGCAAGCACAGAGCAGTGTTTTCTGCAGGAACTGCCTTAGAACAACTCCAAATCCAAAAAGGCCTTTGGGCAGGAGATGACATCTGTGCTTTAGGCCATCCAAAAAGAGCTTTCATCTTGCTGTGTCCAAGGAACTGACAACACCATGCTGGAGAAGATGATATTGCTCTTGCCTGCCCATGGATACATATTTGCAGCCAGTGTTGGCAAAAAGCTTGTGATGAGATCCATGGGGTCCATGGCGTGCTGGCCTGGTTTTCATATTCCATGAAATGAATTGAGTGCCTGCACGAGTCACTAGAACCCTGGCCCCTGGTTTCTCCTGATTCCCAGGAGGCCCATGGCAGCCTTTTTGGGAAGGCAGCAGGTGCATGGATTTGAGAGCCTTTGATTTCCCAAGGGTGGATATGTGTGCCCTCCCAAAACCACACTGTCCCATCAGTGCTCCCACTCTTTTCTGGCCAGTAGCCAGAGGTACTGTGTAGAGGTGGAGTTTGAAGAAGCAGAGGCTGAAGTAACCTAAGACTTCACATAACTTGAGCAGTAACATGCTAGAAAATGTCCATCAGCAGATACTGGAAGAAGCAGGAGCAACTCTTTTTCCCAGGCCTCCAGTAGCTGGAGGTGGAGCTTCAACAAAGTGGAGCTGGAATGAGCTGGAAATCGAAATAAGCCCGTGTCCATCAGCTGGAGCTGTAGGAAGCCAGAACTGGCACACAAAAGCTGGAGTTTCAACAAACTGGACCTGAAATCACTTTAAACTGAAAAAAGCTAAAGCTAGAAGAAGCTGGAGTGTTCAGTAAACTGGAATTGAAATCACCTGAAATGGGCAGCAGCAGCATCTCTCATCACCACTGTGCAGGACCTGGAGCTGCAAGACAGAGCCAGAGCTGTAAGAAGCAGCAACTGAAATTAGCTGGGGCTTCCTGAGTAGTAACATGCTGGACCTTCTGTCAGCAAGAGCTGTAGGAAGCATGAGCATCTCTTATCCAGCACAGCCAGTCCCTGGAATGACTATTAGCTGGAACTGCAACAAGCCACGGTGTCCATCAGCCAGCACTGTTGAACTGAGGAGCATCTGCTGTCCATGGCCTCTGTTAGCCAGAGGCAGGGGAGAAATGACAACAGGAGCTCCTGTCCTGCTGGCACAGACCCCACCAGACCAGGGAAGGTGCCAGGTGAGAGTTGCAGTGAGCAAGTGCAGTCCTATATTGCCTGCAAAGGGGCACAGGGATCACCTCAGGGTCTCACCCCACATCCCACTGCCCCAGCCAGTGGGTAGGGCAGGCTCTGAGAAACTGGGACTGGGGACACAAGTCAGCAGCTCATGGCTAAAACCTGATGCTCTTCTCTCTCCAAGTCATCATGCTTATCTTATGACAAATAAACTTTGCTTTGTAATGAAGTATCAGCACCCTTACTGAAAGAGGGGAAGGTACGGCCCCAGCCGTGTCATATTTGATCCTTTAAGCATGTCTGGTTAAGGGTTTTTACTGCTTTGAAGTGCTCTTTTTAAGCCTTTGGTTGAAATTCTCTCTCTGTGGCCTAATTACGTTTATACTTTCACTTGACACTGGGTGGCAGCAGCTCTACGAACACACTATTCGCTAATCCATTTCCTTCTCCTTTTCCTCCTCCTCCTTCAATATTTTCACAGTCAAGTACCAGAACAATAAATTGGAAGTGCTTATCACGTTCTGACATTTCTATATATATTTATGCAAAATAGTTAACCAGTTAGCTGTTGTCTTTCTCTCCTCTTGGAAAGAGGAGAAAAGTGCATTTTCATAAAATTTCGAAGTGAAAAGGCCTTCTCTGGTTTCTGACTTTTGCCTTGCCTGCCTGATTGGCACATGCACAGTATTTCCCTTTCAAGCTGGTTTGTTTTCAGATCCTCTGCTCTGACTGTTGCACTTCTTGGCTGCAAATTTCAGCCTCCCATATACTCCCCCTTGTCCTTAATGTGGCTGTTTAATTATTTAAATCACTTAAATTAATCAGTTATGTTGCTGTTACTCCCTTAGCACATTTCACAGTTGTTATAATGCAAGTTTCTCTTTCCAGGGTTCAGTCCTCTTAAGGGATAGGATGAAAGTTTCATCCAAAAGTACCAGATTTCATGATTACACCTACCCCTAGGGCAATTCTTGTGGAACTGTGTTCTCTTCCTTTTCAAAATGTCTTTTCTTTCCTTTGTTGTGGTATGAAATGGCCATACAGACAAGGGAAAACCAGTCTTGTGTGGGGAAATAAGCTAGTCACCCAGCACCATCAGCCTGGCAGAAAAAAGGACAGGCCAAATTCCAGCCTCTTTTGGCTCTAGTAACATTAAGAGTCTTTTGCAGTGAGAGCTTTAAGAACATTCAGGGAAGAGCTGATGATAATGTGGGATATTTTGGAGATTTTTTGTTTGGATGATTTGGGTTTTTTGTGCTGTACCTCTATACATCAAATGCAAAGAGCAGCATCCTTTAGGCAGAAGGAACTTGAAAAGTTCCATTAAGCCATTTTTTTGGCCAGGGTGTGCTCAGATCTGCCAGCCTTCTCTGAGGCAAAGGGCCAGGAGAAAAGTCTAATCTATGTGCAAAAGAGGGGCAGTTTAAAACTTCTCCTGGCTGGGAAGACAGGCAGTTGCAGACAACAAAACACTTTTCACTGCTGTGTCATGCTAAAAGAGCCCATCTCTCTGATGTGGGGCTCTGTGGATTCCCATCTTGGCTTTAAGGACAGCCAGAAGTAGTGATGTGCACAGGCTCACTGTACAGTAGGATTCACTTTTTAATCCACTGGTCACTCCTGGGCCTGGTGCCATTAGCACACGTGGGGGATGCCACCTGCTAAGCTAGAAACAGACTTGTATTTTTGGTGGGCATCAGGCCCTGCAAGCAAAACCAGAGGTGGTATTTTCCAGTAGTTGTCTTGTAACAGCTGCACAAATAAATCCATAGTTTATAAAATTCAGTGTGACAATGCCTGTTGTTAAGGGTCTCACAAGCTCAACCAATAAACCCAGCTGAATCTAATCAATTTGTAACCAGCTCACTGCAAAATCGATTTCAGAGAGCTTGACACAGAGCCACAGCACATCAGGAGTCACCATGAGCTCACATTTGGGAATTCTGCCAAGGAATGCACCTGACCACTGAGGTAAATCCTGCTGCTGTCTTGTTGCTATCCCCAAGACAGCCAGCTGGGCAATATTTGTGTGGCAAACAACAGATAATGGGTTTACAAGAAAATAATCACCCACCTTTTCCATGCCTGGTGTGCAGCTCAGCGTGCTTTGACCTTGTAACTCCGTGTCTGGCACCATCTTGCTCACACTGTACAGGAGAACCAGGCCCTCCTCTCTCACCTTTGGTTACAAGAACAGCACCACAACCCTGGGAACCACATCCCTGAATGTGGACATGCAGCCAATCCAGTGGTAAGAAATACAACTGGGAAACAAGGTGCATTCCTGTGTGCAGGTTGATTTACCCCTACTGGTTTAGTCCTATATCAGGATGTAAAGAAGTCAATCAGAAATGTTTAGATCCATGCCAGAAAACAAAGGAAGGCACAAGGAACTTAAGAGATAAAGAGCACCAGTCTTGTGCTGCCTTGCAAAAAGTGGGAAGGGAGGAAGAATTCAGGACAATGTGCTACATTACAGTTGGGAAGGCTGGTTTTAATTTTCTCTTCTTTGCCACACTTTCTACACAATCTTGAGGAAGCCAAATTGTCAAAATTGTCAGACTGTCAAAGGTGTCAAACCCCAAAGTAACACACAGCTCTCTGGAGGGACTTCAAAATCGTCAAGGGGCTTAAATCTCTCAGGACTTTGTCAAACAAAGATAAAAATTCTTCTTGCCACTACACTGCATTCTCTTTCACTCTGCTGCTGTTGTTGCCTCTCTGAAGTGCTCAACTGCATCACCACTTTGATGTAGTGGTTGGGGGAAGACACTTTCACCATCCCAGGCTAACTGTTCCCTCCTTTTTGTTCTGTCAGGAACAATCTCCATCCCTCCTGCCTCCTAAGGCAGGTTCTCTTGTGGCAGAAGTGCAGGGAAAAAGGCACAGCTACAGCTGGGTTTCTGAGGGAGCCACACCAGAAAAGCAAAGCTGACAGGACAGAAAGGCAAAGCACAGGTAAGGACACCAAGGACAGAATCAGACAATGACTAACATACCCACAGCACGCCCAAACCTGAACGTCAAAATCTCTTATTCAATGATTTTAAATTAGAAAATACAGCAATAAGCATAATCTGATCATCATCCTAATTGTGCATTCAATTCTGCCATGATCTCCTGCCCTGTGGCACTACTTGAGCCTGACTCACTTATTCATCCCCTTGTTTCACATCAGCATAACTCCACTGGTGCCGAGCTGAAGCCTGAAGTACATCTGGCTGTCAAAGACAGATGGTGTGAGATCAGGTAATATTTAGTCTCTACTGTATCAGCTTCCACTTGTTTCTGGAAAACTTCAGCTCAGTCAACTGCACATGTGCCAGAACTAGAGTGAATTGAATGTACGTGGGAACTCTACGTAAGTACAACATAAACTGTCACCTCATTTATTGCAGCTTCTCATACATTCATTTTCTCAACATCCACTAGGGAAAACAAAATCTGAGTGGGGGACATGCTGCAAGAAATGAGATGAGTGGCTCTCTCTCCAGGGTAGTCTTTTTTGCCTCAGTCTCTTCTGAATCACAAGAAATTGACAAGAAGTATAAATCCGGGCTATGAATCTGGACTGCTGTATGGAATGTGTTTGTAAAAAATTAATGTCCTTCCCATTACACTGTAAGCTTACTTTATTTGCACACAAATAAACAAGCTAAGTTAAACTTTATAAAGGAAATATATCCTACAGCTGCACAGACTTAATGCTAACTACACTAAACTTTCCGTACAGATATTTCTTCACTTAAAAAACATATATATATCCCCCATTATTATAATATTTATATATATATATGTATATATAAGGAAACTACATATAAATACAATGGAAAAATACATTCAAAAGCTTTTTATAAAACTTGGCACAATATTATTTTGACAGTAATAAAAATATTTATGAGGGAAAGACAGATGCATGGAGAAACACAAATACCTAATGTCTAGTGCTTCATCTAAATCCTGAAAATAAAATTTAGTCTTTGGTATTGCCAAACAAAGTTAAATTGCAAGCATCTACAGGCCCAGTTTAGAGCCTCTGCTGCACCCTCTCTGATTGTGTTACCACCACTTTGCACAGGCTTTGCTGGCTGCAAGTTTACATAATAATTTGTAAACAGGCAGAGAAACAAAACCAGCTAAATGTGTAGTGTCTTCTTTCAAGGGCTCAATCCAACCCTCATTAAATTCAATGGAAAACGTTCTATTGCCTTATTCAGGCTGAAGGTTATACAAAATATTTAAACTGATTTGCTGTCAAAGCGATGGTCACCCACCAGTGAAAAATAATTATAACCATGTAACAAATCAGAGAACTGCCCCTGTGGCATTCCCTCCCTCCTTTTCCCCTTCCCAGTGGGAAAAGGCATGACCAGCAGCTGGGGAGATGAGCCAGCAGCCATGGGTAACTAAAGCCTGAGCACACAGTAAAAGTTGCCCGGGAGCTTTTCCATCCAGCGTGTGAAATGCAGCACTGCTGCGGCAGCTTCAGTATGGAAATTTAGATTGGACTTGGGCTCAGCAGGAGCTGAAATAAATCCAAGCTGTGGCTGCAGATGCATCCATCCCATAAACCCAGCATGAAACCCAGGAACATCCCTATTTCAACAGCAGTTGGGGTTCATAACACAGAGCAGCAGAATTTTTCTGTATAAGCCATGAATACACAACATCCATCTACATTTTTTTCCCCTGAAAGGTAAAAGCTTTTTGCCCATCTATTTTATCTACACACTACATAAAAGCATTTTAAGAAAGGCACATGGCTCTTTGAAGCAGTGAGGGAAATGCACATCACAGTCTGATTCTCTAGGCAACTTCTGTTATGGATGTACCCTTTCATTTGACCTGTCTCACATATCCAGCCTGGTGCAAAACCAGACCAACAGAGAGGCTGCTTCCACAGTGATACCCTTTTAGCTGTATCTAAATCAAACCAGCCTTTCAGTAAAAGTCTCTTTTCTACACATTTCTGGATCAATGCAATTCGGGACATTTTGGGGGAAAAGAGAAACACAGCAGAGAAAATGAAAAGCAAGTGCCTATAGTGTTAGCTATTGACAAATGTCACAATTGTTGGCTTCTGATACCCGTCCCCTCCACCCAAAAAAAGATGTGTGGTAACCTTGTTAATATCAAAATTTTAGCTAGTGATGTTTTTAGTGGTAAAACCATAGATCCAGTCGATAGTGTCTGAAAATGTTCATTAAAGACACTGTATAAAAAAAAAATTTCAGGTTACAGCTGCTGACTGAATGCATGCCCTTGTTATAAAATGCACAGATTTTGGTGGTTTATCCAAACAGGTTCTGGTTCTGCACTGTTTTCTATTCTTCAAGGAGTGCTGTGTAATTTGTGTAACTTGATTTTAAGCAAAAAACAGGATAGAACTGATGCCCATGAGTCTCTATAAATGTTCCAGAAGGAAAAATGCTCAGAAATCCTTGTCCCAGCCTGAAAGTTCATCTGGAGGGCTTCCCACTTCAGGTGGATAGCTGTCAAAGTAGCTGTAATCTGTCGGTCCAGACAACTAGGACATTGAAAACACAAACAAAGGGGTGTTTCAGAAAGTAACTTGTGAAAATGTTCTCCACTGATTATGCATCATTTCTGTTCCTCCCAATGTGGAAATGAAATGCTAAATATGATACAGATGACTTCTTTCAATGGATGCAGCTCCTCATTCTTTGAAAGAAATACCTCCAGTAATTACATTGTACAACAGAACAATGGCTTTAGCCTTCTTATACAAAAGGACTTCCCAAATATTATCAAATCCTTGATTTCACCCAAAGCCCTGTTAATTCAGTAAGAAAACTGGGTCACACTGTACAATTTCAATGCTATTTAAGACCCAATTTGCACCCACAGGGTGGCTACTCGAAGCAGACCTCAGAATTACTTTTTGTTTCAAACTAAGATCAAACTGAGTTTCAAATGCTTTACCCTTAGTCTTTTTTCATTTTAGGGCAGAAACAAATAGGCCATTTAAAAGTGGGAATTTACTCAAGGATGTGCTGTAACTCAATAGCAGGAGAACACAGGAATTTGTGTTCTTCACAGTAATGTGAACAGTGCATCTTAATAATGTGCCCATTACCAAAGGAGATATATTTTTCCAATATTAGCTTCTGACCAAACACCATTTGTTCTAGTAATGGTGAAAATGAAATGCAAAGTACACAGGCAGAATAGTATTTCCATCACTTAACTGACTAAGTTATGCATTGCTTGCTGTCTCTTTCTCTTTCATTCAATTTTCACCAAAAAAATGTTGAACTATAATAATTCAAATTTATCTTTGGGAAATTTTGCTATCACCATCAGTTCTCCTTTGCATCCAAGCTGTGTTAGTAAAGCATTATGATACTGAGAGCCAAAGCCAATACCTCTCTTTTTAAAGGCGACGTTAATTTCCTCACTTTCAGACTATCCCAGTTAAAACCACTCAACCACCTGATTAAAAAGAGATGAAAGACAGACAGGGAGAGACCAAAAGAGAAAGACAGATTCTTTTCTGACATTATATCACAAAGAGCTGAAAATCACAGGAATAAGGGCTATAAAAAGCTTTTTTCATGACAACTCCTGAAGCAACACATTTAGAAGGAGGAATCTTGAGTGCTGTCATTGCCACACAAGGCAGGGGCAGCCTCAGGACCACCAGGCACTTTGGCACTGCTGCACAGAGGAGGTGCAGAGACAGGCAGGTCGATACCTGCAGAGATACAGCCATGCAGAGACCTGTGTGTCTCCTTGGAATTCCATCCTTTGTACACCATGAGAAGAGGGAGACGAGCAGAAAAATCAAAGAACTTCTTTCCCCAAGCACAGTGTAGGGCTTAGAAACAACTCAGGTAAAAAGAGAAAGCAGAAAATGTTTAATTTACAGAGGACTTTCTTAGTTAGAAAAATTAATTATGAGAAAGACTTTCTTTGTTGCAAGAAAGAGGACAAACCCCTGAAATTATTACTTTGGAGCTCTTAACTACTCATTCTTAAAAATCAGCTGTTGAAGGGTCAGGAGGTCTGGGAGGCAGATGCTGAACTGGCATTGATTTCTCTGAGAACTGAATCAAATTCCTACATTGACAACCTGCAGCAAAATCAGTAAAAAATAAGATTTCTAGATAATCGTGCTGAGGATTTATGTTCATACTGTTGCTTGCTATAGTTGCAAATACTCAAGAGCAACAGAGATATCTATGAGATTACCAGTCTGGGTTCTAACATATTAAAAATATTTCAAATTAACCTCCAAATTTTCTTCTTCGAAGTCTCTTTTGCTTACCTGTGCTTCTTGATGTCATTTATTCCATTCCTCAAATTGCCTAATCTTTCTGTAGGGTTTTGCCTTTAAAAAAAAAAAAAGGACAAAAATAATAAGGATAAGAATATATAAAAATTCCTATTTTTAAAAGAGCATTTTTAGGTCCTAACTCTTTGCATTTAACAGTTGCACAGGGATACAGCTTGCACAAAACATATGTCTCATGAGGAGACATAATGAAGTGTTGCTTGATGCTCCTTTTTTCTGAGGATGGAGAAACCTTCTAGAAAGCCAAAACAGCGTCAGCAGCACAGGGAAATCAACTGGCTGAGTTTTAGTTGCACATATTTTTATTTTTATTTTTATTTTTTTTCCCTGGCCAGCAGGTCTGAGTTACAAAAGGAGGCAGGTCAAAATTTCCAGCTACAAAGATCCTTCCAGTCGTGGTACACAGGAATGTTGAATACTGTTCCTGGTGCCAGGGATGACATCCCACAGGAGTTGGGAATCCAGAGGCAGTGTCACCAGCCAGAGGCTGTGCAGACCACTAAGTTAGGCTGGCCCTTTTGAAATACCACCTTCTACACATTTTCTAAAGGACTTAAGCCAGTCTTTCAGTGCCCTATGTTTTCTGTAGAATCTATACACCCAAGTCATTTTGGAAGAATTTTTTTTTTTTAAACAATGTGCCTGATTTGAAAATCAAAATCCTTAGCTCCTTCCTCAGCCCCCACTTATTATATTTTCCCAAAGATGTGTTTCAGAAAAAAATCCCAGCTCCAGAGAAAGGCCAGAGCCTCTGCAGACTCAGAGGTGTGACACATTCAGGGGTGTGCAATGCATACTGAATAAAATCAGAATGGACCATGCCGTGCATAACAATTCCAGATGAAGTTGTCAGGAATTCAGTGCTCGCCTCTGAGTCCTAAAAGAGCTCAATAAACCTGCACTCAGGCTTTGCCCCAAGCCACCTCTCCTACCTGCAGAGTCTGCGGATCAAATCCTCGGGTCGCCTGGTTATTATTTTAGGAAAATCCAGCTTTTCAATGCCTTTGAGAATCAAATTATATGTCATCATTTGATCAGCCCCAGAGAATGGTGGGCTAGAAAAAGAAAGCAACACTGATAAATGGAACATCTGGCAAGAGCAGATGTGGCCAGTACTTATCAAAGCAAATATTTGAGGATATAGAAAAAAATATAGAAAAACCCCCCACCTTCCTACTTTTACAACCCTCACCCTGTGAGCCTAAGAAAAAGGCTTGAAGCTGAGAAGCTTCCTATAAATGCTTCCAGGGAAAATGTATGAGCACATGTGTCTCTCTAAGCTAGCCCTGCCTCCAGCCTAATTCAGAGAAGCCTCCACATTGTGTTACCACTGAGCATTCCCAAAGGGTTGTCAAGGAAGTGTGCAGGGAGGAAAAGAGGAAAACTCTGCTTACAGTTCACCCACCACACTGCACCCCATCACCCACTCACGGGGAAAGGAACAGTGTGTTGTCACTTGTTCCTCCCAGGGAACATTATCAGCAGCTGCAGGAGCCCCACCCCAGCCAGTTACAGCTCACTCCTGGCCCTTTCCTTGGATGGAACAGTCAGAACTGAGGATATGCAACACATTTCTGACATGATGGAAGGCAAGACATGCATAGGAGCCAAAAAGAAGCATCATTTTGCAAGGCTGTCTAAAAACAACCTTGGAAAGGTTTCTAAATGCAAACAGACTAGGTAAGAACCAGGAGTAGGAGGCACTTACCTGCCAGTGAGGAGTTCATACACAAGAATCCCAAGGGACCAAAAATCCACACTGAAGTCATGGCCTTTACTCAGAATGACTTCAGGGGCAACATACTCAGGGGTTCCACAAAAGGTCCAGGTTTTCTGCCCTGATCCAATCTTCTTTGCAAATCCAAAATCAACCTGCTCAAAATCAACATATGCTGCATATTGCAGAGGAGTTTTGCACTGGGAAGCCTTAAGGTCTAAACTGCTTCCTCACCTGCTGCAAAGATCCCAGAGCTGCTAGTTTACAGCCAGAACAGTGTAGTTGTGGAGAGAGAGAGGTAATTCCACTGGATTACTGAATGTTATGAAACAGATCCATTTTTAATCACAAGTAATTTTTTCAATTGTTTCCCTTTTGGGGAGAACAACCCATGATTTCCTTGGGGACGTGAAATTTACTGTCCCTAGAAAGCAATGGGTGGCTCATTGTCCTCAGAATGGGTATTTCAAGTTCTCTGAAAGGTATTCTCATTGCACTTTTCATGGTCACAGTAAAGCATGGCAGGAGTTCTTTATTGTGTTTCCTCTCTGCAAAGAGAGGGAACCTATGATGGTAAATTGAATCAATGAATGTTGAACCTATAATTGCTTGAGGCTGGACAGGGAGGTAATTCTGCACCTGGGAAATTGTGGTTAAAATGTCCTTACATTAAAACTAGCTGCTGGGAGAATTTTTTTCTTCTGCTATTTATGCTGTGGCAAGAGCTCTCAGAGGCTGCAATTGCCCAGTTTGTCCATGGCTTGCAATGCCTTTGTTTCTCATTGTGCAATGAGAAGCCTGCCCTCTTTACTGCTGAAGCATGAGAGTTATTAACCTGAGAGGATCCTGGAGCTATAGTTATGTGCTGTCTGCTTACACCTCCCCTGCAAAGAAACAGGACTCAGGCCTGAAAGGATAACATTGCAATGGATTACACCTTACCAATTTTATATATCCTTCAGCATCCAAAATTAAGTTTTCTGGCTTGAGGTCTCTGTAGATGATTCCTATTTGGTGTAGATAGTCAAAAGCCTCTGTCACACAGCCAACACAAAACTTGGTGGTGAATTCATCAAAGCTGCCTCTGGAACAAAGACAATCACAATTAAGTTCTGAAAACATCTCAGTTATTAACCAAATAATGTATAACACCCAGAATATTAACCCAGCTGAGCCAAACACCTTTTCATTGACTGGAGAAGCTACTCAGTAGCCACATGGGGCTGACTGGTGACTTGAAAGGGCGAGGTTACGCTGTGTGTTACCTGTCTCTCAGCAGGCTCCAGAGCTCCCCTCCCAGGCTGTGTTACCTGTCCCTCAGCAGGCTCCAGAGCTCCCCTCCCAGGCTGTGTTACCTGTCCCTCAGCAGGCTCCAGAGCTCCCCTCCCAGGCAGGCCTCCAGCAGCATGTACACGTACTTGCTGTCCTTGAAGGTGCGATACAGCCTGCGGAGACACACGGCAGCACGTCGGGAAAGCAAACAGAAACGAGACTTGCAGTGTCTTCCTCCAGAACCCAGGTGTGCCAAACCTCACTCCTAACTGGGCAGCTGGGGGAAAAGCTTCCAAGGAAACCTTATGCCCAACTTACTTGACAATGAATGGAGAACATATCTGCTCCAGGATTTTCTTCTCAGAATAGATATGCTCTTGTTGCTTGGTGTCCACTACATGTTTCTTCTTTATACATTTCATAGCAAAGGCCATGTTCTCATTTTTCACTTTGACCTGTGAATAGAAATGATGAAAACACATGAGGCAAAGGAAGGACGTTTTACTAAATTGTTCTCAGTAGATACACTGATATCCATCTTTTTCAACACAGCACAGGACTGAAATTGATGGCTCTAACAAGGGACAAATCCCAGGTTTTCTGCAGAACTGTTTTGTGTGATTTTAAGCCAAGCATCTGATATTTCAGTTTCCCAGTCCCTACTCATAAAGTGAAATGTTCCCTCTGTTCATTTTATATATACAAAATAGCAGCAGCTTGGATAGGTCCCACGTATTAAAATGAGTTGATATCACAGTGGATCTCAATTTCAATTTAAGATTTCTAATCACCAGAATAATGCAAAAGAACAAAAAGGAGAGCCAGTTTAGGAAGAATGTTTACAAATGATTTTGCATTACACTGAAATATTATCCAATATGCAATAAAAAGATGGAAGTTAAAACAGGGCCTCTTGGAAATGAAGGAAGCAGCTATTTATAGTCTATAGCTGGATGAGAATTCAATTTTTACCTTAGTATTCAGATGCTGCTGTAGAATTCCAGTATGGAATATTTTATTTTTTTTGTGTGTGGAAGCACAAATCAGAACGAAACAGTTGATGGCCTAACTATTGTAAAGGATTATTGACTTCACTAAAAGCACTAAGTCTCCCTTAATTTACCATTACCTTCAGCAGCCTGCACAAAAAGCATTCAGGTTTTTGTCAGATGTTTGCTACTCAGCCGGAGGCGAGTGGAATTTAAGGCTCTGGGCTAATGAAGCTCTCGGTGTCCCAGAAGCACAGCTGCTCACGCTACTGAAAATGACTCAAAAGAGCCATTGCCAATTGTTGGAAATTTCCCAGCCAGCAGAGCTCAGAGGCAGCTCAGGCTGGCTGTGGTTGCTGTGGGGCATACAGAAGCAGCTCGAGCAGCACAGACTATGTGGTGCCACTCCGACTGCTTCAGGTGCAGGCAGATTCCTGGAAAAAGGCCTGCCTTTCAGGGAGCATAATGCAGGCAGGCACATCTGCACACTCCACATGCACAAACTGATGACTGGGCCTAGTGGCCAGGAAGGTACTTTTAACAGCAGGAGATGGAGGCACACAAGAATGGATTTGCTTCTTTAAACACCCAAGTCCTGAAATGTTTTTTAACTATGCATTGCTTTATGGAGAATTATTTCTGCCTGAGGGGCACGAGTGCATAGAATATCAAAATCCTTCACATTATTCAGTGGCTAAATCAATCATCCAAGACAGAGAACTACGTGAATAATTTTAAAACATTCTCTTACAAGCTCAACCCTTCCGAACCCACCAACACCCAGAGTTGTGACAACTTCTAAATTCTGGAATGGGGAAGGAGGGAACTGGGCTACTTTCTCCTTCAGCTCTATCATCTCCAAAGACACCTCCTTGGTCAACTGTCCACAGAAGGATCTTCCTCTGCATTAGGAAAATTAACATAGGTTAGTGCTTTTCTTTGCCATCACTTTTAATGATCCTATATAAAGGAAAGGAAATGGAAAAAGAGGAAAGGAGAAGGAAAAAAGGAAAGCCTTATTTTCTAACAGAACCTTATTTTCTGCAGAAGCACTTTCTTTCTGGACATCCTATGGAAGTAAATCAGAAGGAAAATGCTGCTGAAATTCACTAAGTAGAATCAACAGCATTTTTAACAAGAGCTGATCCCTGGTGAGGTTCCTATTGATGTGGGCAGCTGCAAAAGTTTGGGCACTCCAAGCTGGAGAAGCAATGCTTGAAGGACTGTGTACCAGTCCCAGCAGAATGATCAGAAATAAAAAGGCAGCTGTATTTCTAAACAGAGGAAAAACATACTCTGCTAATCTTCCAGTAGCACTCAGACTGAAATCAGAGGCACATAAACTAAAAATGTGGCCCACAGCTAAAAGCAGACATCAATACCATCAGTGCTACACTGAAACATTAAAAATAAGCTGTTCCTTTTATGTCTGCTTCTTTCTTTTTGAAATGACACTTAATCTTTTTCACAGTAATACAGATTCCCTTAACTCAACCAGAGTTAAAGTTGGCCTTTAGGGGTTTTTAGCAGTCAAAGAATTTACCATCAAAATGCAAAATCTATTTGAGCACAACATCACTTTTTTTTCTGTGCTGTTTTCCAGGAACAGAGTGAATTCTTGTTTGGGAGTCAATATCTTGAGATTCTACGTAATTTTTGTATCATAAAAACTTTCTTGGACTCCAAAAGCATATCCAGACTGTTTTAGCATAGTGACTGCTGTTATATCTAGGAGTCCACCTCCTTCAACTACCATTTGTGATTTTATTTACATACCTATCACTCTTTTTTATGACTACCCACTATAGGTGTAACAAACAAATAATCTGACTTACTTTGCCTGTCTCTTTTCATCAGCCTGGGCCAGATTAGCCACATAACCTTCCAGGTAAGTTTGCAGCTCCTCATAGGTTCCAACTGTTTGATTAAATGTCCTAAAACCACAAAGGAAACATCATAAATTGCTGAGCATTTAAGTCATGACCCAGTTGAAGTTGGTTGGTCCTCAAGGATCACTTTCTCCAGATTCAAGAACTGATCAAGAAATCTGGCAAAGGTGGCAAGAGACCCATGTGGAGAAATAAAGAACTCCTGTAATTACTCAAACTTAAGCAGGAAACACACAGGAGATGGAAGCTGGGCCAGGCTCCTTGGAATAATACAGAGAGGTTGTCAGGGTAACTATAAATGAGACAAGGAAGGCTGAAACCCATCTGGAATTAATCTGGCCAAGGACATCAAGGACAAGAAAGCTTTTCCAATACATCAGCAACAAAAGGAAAACAAAGGATATTGTGGGGCCATTACTAATGGAGCAGAGACTTGGGTGGCAGAGGAAGCAGGGTTACTGAAGGCCCTCTTTGCACTGGTCTTCAGTGACAAGAACAGGCCTCAGGAACCTCCAGGATAAACATCACCACTACAAGGAGAGAAAGAAAAGAGTGACTCTCAACTACTCTTAAGCTTCTGTGCTCTGGCACCTGCTGTCAGCCTCTCTTCATTAGTATTCCAAAAGCACAACCACTCCTTGAGGATTCATTTATGGAAACATTGTGGTTCTGTCACATTAGCCCACTGAAAGTCACATTAACCTACAGAAAGAGGCTGCAACAGAAGTCCTTTATTGAAGTGTGGTGCACTCACTCTCTGTCTATGACGAGGCACTCCACGTTGTACTCATCTGCAATGACGTTTGCTGATCTGACGTCGTCACTGAGAATTGAAATGCATTAGGAGATTTCAGAAGCACATCAAAATCCTCCAAGTACCTCCCACTGCACTCATGGAGGGTCACAGCTGCTCTAGGGGAAACTCCTCAAGGCCTCTGCAGCCTGTACCTGGGTTAGTGCTGCTGAACCAAATACAAAATTTAACATTTTGCTAGTCATCATTATTGTCTAGCACAGTATTTTTTTCCAGTTTCAATACGGCTTTGATCATCACATCCTTTAGCAACCCTCCAAGGAATTAGGGTGAGATGTAATTATCACTACATCAGATTTACTACTTATTTCTAAAATGATCCTTGGATATAAACCATTCCCAAACCCAAGTGATTCCCTGCTCTATCACACATGTAAATATGTGCTGTGTGACTCCTTCTCTCTGTTTCTTACTGCCACAGGCAATGGAAACAAGAGCTCATTCCAGTCATGATGGACCTTATCCATTCTGAAATCACCTAGCATGAGTTCTCACCACAGCTTTTACTGAAGTACAAACAATAAACCACCATGCTGAGGCCCAGAATTCGACTTCTACAGGGAACACCAAAGGTAGATGCAAGTGCAAACTTTCTCTGCAGTTCCTCAGAAAAAGTTCTCTGTGCAGTTCCTCAAAACATTAACACGAATTCGGTCACTACCTTCATCTGCTGACTTCACAGTGAAAAGAAAGATTATATCCAAAACAGCCATGAGTTGTAGAATCTGAGACACAGGGAAGGGACAACTGAAATCCTACACATCATGAATCAGACAGTGTGGACTAACCTAATGAGAGCCTTTTCTCCAAAGTAATCTCCTTTGTGTAGATTTTTAATCACCTGTGGCTGCAAGTGGTCTGCAGTACTCTGGGTAACTATCACCTGCAAAGTACAGGAACAAAGATTTAGCAAGGTAAAGTTTCAAAATGTTGCATGATTTTCTTTCCTTTCTGTGTGTTTCAGAAATGTCTTAAACTCAGTAATGCTGCAGAAAGAGTTACAAATATATGTAGTCACCCCCTCCTCTCAAAAATTAAACCCGAACATTCCCTGACACCTCCCTGATTTTTGCCAACCCCTCAACATTTTCTCCTCATACCTTTTGAAACAGAGCAGAATAAGTCACATTTTAATGAAAGACTGAAAAATACTCCAGTTCCCACAGTGGGCAGATGTCATATGGGCTTTTTTTCTTCTCAGCTAAATAGGCAGCACTCCAGAAGCATTAACCAACATTTCTGCTCATGAAACTCTGCTTCCACAGCAGCACATTCTGCTGATGCCCATGTTAGCAAGAACCAAACTAGAATATCTACAGAGACAGAGATGTTTCGGAAATCGGAAGTTTATTGAGGAAAATTCTCCTGATTTAATTCTTTAGGGTCCTGTGTCAGCCTCCAAGGTATCAGCTGAGGGATAAAGGCTGCTGCCTTGCTCCTCTGGGACTAACAATGAAGGGATTCTGAGACACCCCAAAGGCCATTCTCCATCAAGCCTGGGGCTCCATTACTTCTCAGACTTTTCACAAGTCTGTGTTTTGCCAATCAGATATTGCACCATCTAGGAGAAGATGTAGGGTCAAATCTCATTTACAAAATAAAATTGATTTTACATCTCTGCCACAGTGTCAAGAGGCTTCAGGACAAAATTTAATTACATTGTAATTAGAACAGTGTAACACGGGTTCATTGTGGATGGAAAATTATGCTCCCTGAACCTCTGGAATGCTGCTCCAGGCTTTCATCCCAGTATTGTGAACTTGAAAGCATGTGCAAACCCACTCTGCACCATTTTTACTGAAGGCCACACCCCTTCTGAGATCCAAGAGTTTGTACATGTTGCTCTATCAGTGAGGTTTATTACAGCTTACCTTTCCTTTTGCTATTATAAAGAAGGTATTTCCTGCTTCTCCTTCCCGAATAACGTAATCTCCCTTGTCATAGTACTCCTGGTGGGGCAAGTGAGAGACAGTGCTGTCCAAGAAGCCATGGAAAGGTTACTGTGCAGAGCTCTTAACACATGTGGAACTCCCACTGGTGTTTAACTTCCTATATCCTTCAGGCCTCCATGGGAGAAGGATCAATAGTCACCACTGCCCGTGGAAAAAGCATCCCAGCTATGATTATATATCAAGCCTTTACCTCTGAAGGCAGCTGGCAAATGCAGCCCTGAGGCACACAGATATTTGGCTGGATTCATGTGCTGGGGACCTAATGCCTTCTTCCCTCACATCTTGCAGTGTATGTGGTCCAAGGAGTATGAAAGTATTACATATCCACATCACAAACAGGTAAATTTGATTACCAGAGGAGTCCTGGAGAACAACTTTGTACTTAATCTTAATAAAGGATAGATTACAAATCCTCTTATCTACTTGTTTGAATCCTTTGATGCCAAAAATATAACTCACTTCTCTGTCACTAAATGTTATTATTTTCTGCCAACCTGGAATTCAACTCTGATCACTTCAAAACCACTCTCATATTGAAAAAGCTTGGTTGTTTTTCATTTTTTTCTGATTTAGTCTTCTTTGTTATTTTGCAAGCTTACTGAATACTATTTAGAAAAACTAAACAATATCTTACCACTTCCAGACAGTCCATGATCTTGGTTAATTTATCTTCAGGTAAGTTTTTCAGCAGGGACACACTTCCAGAAAGCAGAAATGCAAAACAAAAAGAAAAAGCCCCACAACCCAAAGTAGTCAGCATTAAGAATTTTTTTTAATCTCTTCTCATCTGTGCAATTTTTACAGTCACATTTTATAGCTAGTTAAACTGGTGGTGAACACAATATACAACTAAATCTTAATTTGGATGGTTCAAGCATTCTCATCTTGGTTTTTAGATAAACAAAACTGGCACAACTTAGAAATGTGGCCAACACTGGTCAGTTTGTAAATGAACTTTGTATTTCAGAGGAGGAAGGACTTTAGTGGGCATAAGGATTGATTTCAAAAGAATCCAGCAATTACAAACCCAAGACATTATAGCAATTCAAGAATGTAATTTCAAGTGCATGGCAGAGACTGCAAAATCAGACAGGGGTGACAATTTCAGTGCTTTTGGACAACTATTAAAAGAGAATCCAATTACAGTGATAACTTTGAGAACTCACTGGTAAGAATGAAGAAAACCTCCCACCCTGATCGCCTGGACTTGTAAAAGTTAGGAAATCATAGAAATTTCTATCTATTTAGGCTCAGCAAAGAAGTGTGTACAGAAATCAAAGGTGGAGAGGGATGTGAAAATACACAAGACATTCTATGCATGCCCAGGCTTGGCATCTTGGTTTGAAGGCATAACAGAATGGCCATCCTGTGTTAAAAAGATAAAATATTACATCAGCTCATTATGGTTTGGAAGCTCTAATGTCACCATCTTCCTAAGGAGAAGCATGGCAGCACTCTCAGTGCTCCCTGCAGGACAGAATTATTCTCTGCTCTGCAGATTTCCTAGTCACACATGTTGGAATTAGTCCACAAGGTGAGAGACGTACAGATCTCTATTCAAGTCTCCAAAGGATAAGGAATATTCCTTAATCTACTCCAGCAGGAAACTAATTACTCATTGGAGGATTCACTTAACTCCATTTATTATATTGTTTTAAATTCTAGACTTGTAAGTTTCCTACACATTTATATTACTACTTAAAGACATTCAAGAACCTCTTGAAGTTTTCTAGTGTGATGCAGGAGAAATTAAAATGGAAAAACTCTCTTGGGAATCTTAAAAGGAATAAAATATTCAGGCTTTTGAGGCCATATTTGCATTTCTCTCTGTTTACAAGACAGGCACAGTATTGTTGTGCACCTTAGTGAGTAGCACAAAGCAGTATCAGAAATAGAAATTCATCATATTTACCTTCTAAGGAAGTTTCTGTATTGCTCTTGTCTGGTTTGTGCTGTCACTCTCATGATATTTTGAAACACTTCTCTGTCCAATGCCCATGTTTTAACATTAGTGATTGCTTTGAGAAAACAAAAAAAGAAGAACAAAATCAGCAATGTTTCCAAATTATTTGATGTATGATAATACAGCACTGGCTCAAGGTAGAAGACAGACTAGCTATTTCACAAGGCCCAAGGCTGAATTTTAAAATATCCAGCTTGTAAATAATCCAGGCTTTAAAAATAACTCAGTTCCCACTTAAACAATGCTCACTAAAGTAAGGAATGGATTTCCAAATGGTTCCTCCACGGAGCACTTTCCATGCATTTCCATAGGCTGAGCAACCTTGAAACGGACAGGGCTGAACACTTGGGAAGATCTGCCCTAATCACAGACAGTCACTGCACTCAGAAGCTACAAACTGCAAAGGAGCTGATTTGAAAGAAATGAGAGTGAGGTTGGTAAAATACTGTGGCTTGGGTCTAACTCTAATTCAGATTGTATGCAAATGTTTGTGAGATATGCACTAAAATAGAACAGAGGTCAAGAAATACATTTAATTTCATTTAATCCTGTGATTCTCGTGTGCTTTTCCTCCAAACTATCCATTATATAAGGGAATCAAAACATTAATGGTTCCCTTTCAAAATATAATCAAAATATTGATAGAGTAAGCAGACATAGGATTCAGCATCAAACAGGCAAACCACTAAGCAGCTTCTGAGTGCAATCATTGACACAACAGAACAGTCCTTATTTTTTTAATCAAAAGATGGTTCTATTAAATTTAATCTTGTCTTTTAAAAGATGCTATACTGTATTCAGCAGTTTTCCTTCTGCCCTAAGAAAGAACAAAACTGTGTTTTCTGTGAGATAAAATTTACAGAAAAATTTAGGGTGATTGATTTCCTCCATTTATCATCAACATAGAATCATTTTTACAGGGAACAAAAATGCCAGGTTTAAAATGATGTACAGTCAGTTCTCATTGTACACAACATATACATATTCTCTGCCATCTATCAACAGATCAAAAAATATTTTTGGATGCTGGATGGGAGAACAAAGGTGTTACTTTGGTTTTATTTTTCTCCTAGATAACATCTTTCAGTTTACTTCTCATGAAGAAAACCTGGCAAGTATCCAAACTATTGCAAATGTATTTCCTGTATCTTACACCTTAACTAAATGAAGTGGTTATAGAGTCAGAAAAATGCCTGCAATCTGAAAGATGAGATAAAAAAAAAGAGAGAGAAATTCAGAAACATAGGGGTAAATCACATTGCCAATTTCAAATACAGCTTCTGCCTGTGAGGATGCTGCTGAGCAGCAGCAGCCTCTGAAATGCTGTTTGGATGAAATCCTTCACTTGTAGTTTTCAAAGACTGCAGGAAAAGGGTGTCAGGAGATGCAGCAGCAAGAAAGGGTTTTCACATGTGTGTTTACTATCCATGCTCAGCTATGGCATTGTACTGCTCTTCCTCCACAACAAGGATCACAGGAAAGCTATTGGGGAGGGGCAGATTTCTGCAGTGATTTCAAGTATTCAAATACCTTTTCTTGCCCATAATTGGACAATTCTTGTCCTACCTAAAAACCAATTAATGCTAACAAAGGCCTAAAACAGCTTGGCATCTTATTATGCAGAAACACTACTTTATAATGCTAATACTATACAGCAGGCAAAAGAGAAAAATAGGGAACATATTCAATTAGAACAGCATGCTAGTAAGAAAAATAATCACATTACTGATGCTGTTCTGTTTATCAGGCAGCAACAAAAACAGATTACATGTAATAACTTCCATCTGCACAGCCAGTGATGATTAAGTGCCTAAACTGGGTGCAGGAAGAAAGACCAAAAGCTTTTACAGCAAACAACTTCTTGTTTTATTCCATTTGCTCCTTTTTAAGTCAACATGAACTCTTCATACTTACTGGTGGCACAAAGTCCCTGCAGATTTAGACAAGAACAGAAATTAGTCCTCGAACAAAAGTAATATTTATGGAATGGTGAAGAGAGGAAAAATGATGAACTTAACCATATTTAGTCACTTACTTGTTTGTCACAGAGCAATTATGGTGTGTTGGGAAGAGAATCAGGGGGTATTTAATGGATGAGTACCCAGTCTCATGCAGGAAGAGGAATATTTGTACCAAAGCAACAGTTAACAACTCCATCCTGGTCAGACCCCAAACTGCCAGCTGCAAATGGATCTAGGCAAGACTCAGCAACATAATGATGATACAGAACTAAAACAAGTACAGAAGCAACTAATTCCTCCATGTATTATTTCATCTTGAATTAGACTGCATCCACTCTACTAAAAACACCATGGTTCTTTCAAACTCCCTGTAATTTCATCCTCCGGGCTGCATCTACCACAAGAGCCAAAGAGCATCACCTCCACTAAAGCATCCAAAATTAAAACACAATCCTCACCTAGTAGTTAGTGTGCTACAGATTAGGCTAACCAGCACACTTTGGAGGTGCCTACTTGTTTATCAAGGGTTGTGCCAGAGATGGAATTGCATTCATGGCATATTATTATTTGCGTTCCCAGCCAGAAAGCACTCAAGGAAGAAATACGTGAGTTTACTGTAGATAACCAAGACATGCAATCATTTATTAAATGAAAACTTTGAAGAAAATCTGGATATAACAAGGATCTCACAAAAAATCCAGTTTTCATTTTGGGCAACGTTGTTGTAAATAACCTGAGGTACCTTTCACAGAAGCTGTCCGTGTGCAGTTGTATAAAATGGCCAGTTCACCAAAGGCTGTCCACACAGGTATTGAGGAGAGTAGTTTATTCTGCTGGAAGACTTCCAGAGTGCCCTCTGTCAAAAATCATCAGGATAATAGGTATTAAACCTGTGCCCAGCTGCACAGAGTGAATGGAAAACAAATCAATGTATTTCTGACTTTGCCACTCCCTGGAACACAGGAATAGGAGCAAAAATGCAAAAAGTGCTTTGAAACACATGTATAAACAAAGATTTATTTTTTTAAATGTACTGGTAATCTACAGATGTGCTCTGGAAGGGAGGGCCTTTCTCAATCTTGATGGGATAAAACTTAGCTACAACAAACCACTCACTAGTGGTTCAGATACTCCAGTGTGGTGTAAAGAGAAAAAGTCTTAAAATAATGATCACAGGAGAAATTACTCATGGTTTGTCTCTTCATGCACATGTATGAGGATATATGTGCAGAATGCAAAGGAGAGGGCAGAAAAATCAAAACCACATTAAATCTTCCTTCAAGAAGTTGTTCTTGAGCCTTACCAGCAAAAGTCAAAGAAAGTCTGAACTTCTTCACAGGTTATGGCCCAAAAAAACTTCCCTTAAACATGTTATGAAAGTTCTGCCCTCTTCTCTCCAAGGCCATCTCCTCAAGAAAGGTTATAATGTGCCAGAAAAAGTTCCAGGTGCACATCTCCTTTCTCATATTTTATCTGTTTTCAAAATGTTATCATTTTGTCCCGCAAGAATATGCCCACCCCATCACAGATCCAGCCTCCTCTTTTTTCCTGTAACATTTGTGCTTTCCTAACACAATTAACATCATTTTTTCCCAGCTAACCCATCCATATGAAGCCAGAAAATGAGCTTTCCAACATATACCAGTGAACTCCTGTTTAAATATTCCCATTCATATTCTCAACAGAACACACTCCTTACAGTGAGAGGTCTAATTCATATGAGTCTCTGGGAATTTCAGTGGTCCACAATTGATGAAATATACAAATTAATCACTTTTTTTCTTTTATGGTGAAATGATGAAAGAGCTTATTGCTGATAGGAGCAAATTCCAGGTGTTAAATGTGGGGCCCAGTATAGGTGATCTGCAATTTAAATCACAGTAGCAGTCAGTACAAATGACTGCATACTTGTTAGTATTATTTTAGGGAAGTATTCTTATCCTAAAGCTTTTTTTTTTTTTGCTTTGTTGTTTGTTTTTGTTTTATAATAAAACAAGTAAGTATTTTCTTTTTAAAATCAACCTCTCAGCTTTGAGAACAATAAATGAAGACCTCATCCTTCAATTTCCCAAACACTGAAAGCTGATATCTTATGAGGGTTGAAAAGTAAGTTTATTTCAAGAGTGGCTTCACCATTGAGAAAATTCTCTGTATTTTAAATAGTGCCTGTTCTTCCTCTGGAGAAGAAAGGGTTGGCTACATCTACAACAGAAAGGAACTGCTGGCCCCTGGGCTTTCAGAAATGAAAAGGGTCATGAAAAAACATTAAATCAAGACTCATGCCTCCAAGGTGCTTTTTATTGCTCTCTGTTTCATAAAAGCCCTGGGTAAAACTTGCATTGACCTCCGTAGGGAAATTATTTAGGAGCACAAACACCCTCACTGTGATTTCCTGCAAAACCTTCTAAACTCCTTTCCTGTTTCTTGCACTTGTGTGTTGTACAAGTAAGGAATATTCACCTTTGAGCACAAAAATGTGATTTCCTGGTTCTCCCTGCCTGATGACGTAGCTGCCTTGCTGGAAGGTCCTCTCGTACATACATTCCACCATGTCTCGTGTCTGGTGAGGCTCCAGTCTCTTCAAGAACTGGTTTTTATTCAGGGCATCTGTGATAAGCTTCTTCTCACTGGTTGCAAACAAAAACCCACAATGTTTAAAACACTCAGTGTGGTTGGGGTATGTTTTTCACCAAGCATTCATTGCTCTCAAGAGGATTCCTCTCATTTCTGACACTCTTCTGTGTCTGCCTTGTCCAGACCTTGAGGGATGGTGGCCTGGTTAGTGAGGGAACTCTCTGTGCTGTAAAAACAACCTGGTGGAACAGCCTCACTGAACAGGCTTGTCCTCACTGCTCCAAGAGACAGTCCCTGCATCATTTCCTCTTGTTGGAAGTGCATGTAAATGTGTGGCTTGTAAAGACAAGAGCTGCTGGTGGAACTGGTTGGATTTTAGGTGGTTGGATTTTAAGAAGGAGAAAACGTGGAAAAATAAACAATGGATGAATCTGTGGGTAATGGCTAACCAGGCAAAACAAAGCAGGCCATACATGCACACTGGCCATTTATGGGTTCTGATTGATCTGAGTATGTTCTTTCTGCCTCAAGGGCATCCTACACAGCAGTGCCTCAAGTCCACACCAGAAATGAACGCAATTAAACAACTTCTGCACTGATGGGGCTCTTATGGACCTGCTGGTTAGTTTTCTTTTACTGCTGAAGTGAAAGGTAAATTCTGCCTTTAAGTCCCCATGCTCCTAATGTTGACAAAGTCAAAACCCTGACAGATTTCTGAGCATTGAAGGCCTCCTCTTGTTTGTATTCATAAAGCAATGTGAGGCTGTCATCAAAACTAGGTTATGTGGGAAAAATCTCCTGAGGACAATCCAGGAATGAACAAACCTAGGGCACATAAATACATTTACATTGTTACTAGCCATGTAATGACTGCAAATAAGTAAAGGTGATGAGATGAGGCAGACAAAAAACGCCAAGTAGCTATGGTGAGGACTGTGTTTAGAAATAGGGATCATAACTTACCTTCTGCTCAAAGCAACAGGGTTATTGGAATATAAGGTCTAACTTAGTTTTCAGCTAAAACCAACCTTGCTAATTTGATTCACCCTGGCCTGCATCATGCATACAATACTGCAATAAAATACAGTAATTGCATATAACCCCATACGTAAAATGAGCACAAAAGCTTCCAGAACTATAGAATAGGAGACTATGCTTCTAAAACTTCCATTAAAATCATTCATGCTGAGATACTCCAAACAGAAGTATGGCACTCAAACCCCTGCTATATGAACAGCAAAAAAATTGTGCCATTTGTTTTACAAATATTTCTAAAAGGGATTGGTGACACTCTGGACTCAAAGAATTCCCCTCCTTCTGGGACAGCTCCTTTCACAACTGTGCAGCAGCACTGTGAAGTCACCTTACACAGAAGTGGGGCTGCATGAAGCCCTTTCTCTGCAAAGGGGGGGCAGTTTCTGGTACCAGCAGCTCCAAACACCCCTACAGACACTGGCTCAGTACTTGCTAATTAGGGCAGGCAGAATTCTGTACACAGTGGAGGTTACACTTTGTTCTCACGTGTCTGAACGGACTGAACCTGACCTACTGCAGTATTTACAGTCCAGACAGGAAAACCAAATGCTTGTACCTTTCAGCATTTGGCTGTCTCAATAGCAAGGTGATGATGTCTTAGACCAGCACATTTGTATCACAGGCTTATCTACCTGAGAGACATAGCAATGCACAGCAGTACAGATTTGTGGTGCCTTTCTGGCACATGTTTGCTTCCAAAGTATTTGGAAGATCAAATAATACTTTGGCCCCTACGACATCAAAAAATGGTGTGCACTGTTTGGATTGCTCAAACTGCAATACTTGCTTTGGTTCTGGCTGCTGCACTTTGCTAATCCACTGGCTCTTCTCCTGGCTTTACTCCTCTCTGCTGATACAATTCTGTCTGAAAGCATCCCAGAAAACCATGTGGTGGACTGCAGCACAAGGATCGTGCCAAGGAGAAGACAGGTTACAAACAGAACACTCCTAAAACAATGATTTAAGCTACCTAGGTGCTTGTGATAAAATATGAATGCAGCTCCCTTACTCTGGAAAAACACTGCTAGCTGAAGTTCTCAGCTCTTTGTGGTGACTCAGGCAGCCTTTCTGATTCATGAGGCACCCTCTAAGGTGCAGTGCTGGACATGATGGATGAGAAAACATGTCTCATAACTCTCGGGTCTGCTGTGGTACAGACTCAGATATGCCATGAATAATAAAGCAAACCTGAGGTACCCAAGTCACTGTCTGAAGCCCAGGTAGGATCTGGCTACCACCATGTGAAACACACTCTTGGGTTATGCCTACACTGCAAGGTAAAAGAGGGTCTAAGTTATGCTGAAGGATACCAGTCTGATACCTCTGCCTGCAAGGACAGCTCTGACCACAGATATTTCTGGGTCTGCCAGAGTCTGGAAAGTGTAATTGGATGCAAAGAGGAGTGGGTAAAATTCAGTTCCTGCACCATGATTGTTAGAAGCTGGAGGGCAGGAGGAAGCTGGCATTAAAGATAAATTCCAAAAACTTGTAAGATTCTCATCTGAAATACAGAGGCTACCCATCACTTATCATCTGAAATCTGTGGGACACAGATGATCCTTGGTTAAAGTTACCCACAAACTCAGCCAGCATCTATCACAGCTGCAAAGCCTACAGGAAAAAGATGAATACTTTAATCCTGATTTATCACGAGGAGAGGATACAGTTGTGATAAAAGTAATAACCTTGTAACACACACGAATAGAAGCCCTCTGAAATGAGCTCACCTGGAATCCTTTCGGACTGTTGCTTTTTCAAGGGAAAACACAGTTTGCCTGCTCAGATCACACAGCCGTGCTGTTGGCTCTGCAGATACACCTTCCTTGGCTCCTCTCCTCCTACCAGCAGAAACTTTAAATGGAGAAGGCTGAAGAGAGAGCTCTCCTTGAGTGCTAACAACATCCTGCAGCTTGTTCAACTGGACACACTTGCTCTGAAGCTCCTTGGTGAGCTCTGCTATGACCTTAGTCTGCATAGCCAGCTGTCCCTGAAGCTCAGCGAGGTGGCTTTGACTCTCCTGCAGCTGCTGATCTTTTCTCTTCAGCTCCTTTTCCAGTTCAAGCACCTTGCTGCAGAGGACATCAGCTGGCCCATTGATCCCAGAGATGCCCAGGCATGGGTCCATCAGAAACTTGTGGCTGGCAGCGCAGCCAAGAGCGAGGTTTGCCACGTGCCTGTTGGGCTGCCTCAGGTGCTTGGGTTTCACTAATCCATTCCCCATTCTGCCTGGGCACCTAGGTGGGAAAACAAATTGGCAGTTTTGTTTCATTCCCAAAGGAAAAAATAAAATAAAGTCACGGAATGTTGAGTAGTGAATGCAGTAATTAGCTGGCAGCTGAATTTGCCATATGCAACTGTAGTAAACACAGCTGATTGCTTTCATCCTCTCCAGCCCTGCAAGTCAGCAGAGTAAAGGGCAAAGAGAAGAGGAAAAGGGGGGGAGGTGGTAGAAACAAAGCAAAAGATCTCATGGCTACTACTTCATTTCTGTGAGTTGAAGAGATGTGTAAGCTCCTGTCAGCCTAACAAAGACAAAACAAACAGCAGGAAGGAGAAAAGCTTGCTCTTGACTGCTGAAGCAAGAAAATTGTTAGAAGCAAAAAATAGAAGTTGGGTTGCTTCCCCATTGAGGAATAACTATTGTGCACACAGACTAATTTAATCAGTGGGTACATACCTGCCTGGCATAAAGGATACGTGATTAGTAAGTGTGTATGTTAACACAGGCAGCTGGCATCATTTCTGCAGCTCACTCACTCCTCTAAAACCGGCTCGTATTTGTTAGTGTAACAGCTGCTACTGCTGTCAAGGAACAATTATCTTTTTACAGGGAGTTATCCCCTTCCATTGGCTACTTGTGAAAAGTGACCAGGAAAAAAAAAGGGTCCCTGGCTCCTGTCAGAACACCTATGCCTCAAAACACTTGTTGGAACCAGCAGCCCTCAGCAGGTTTGCAGCCACCCACCTTCTTTCCTGGATCCTATCTTTGGCATATTTCACTGAGTCGTTTTAGGAGGAGCAGGGAATCATGCTGCTGTTGTGGTCAGGCATCAGCAGGCCCAAAGTAGCTGTTGGTCTGCCCCACAAATGAAGGACACCTTTTTCACCCCAAGTAATGTGGATTAAGATAATCTCTTTTACCATTTTATTGGAACTGGATAAGAACGTGACACTGACAAGGTATGCTGATCAGACAACAACTCCAACAATTTGCTTGTACTTGCTACTATAATCATGCTTTTAACAGATGCACAGTTCTGTTCTGGTTCACAGCCTGCAGTGGGTCAGAACTGAAATAGCTGACAAGGCACCTCACATTCCAAATCTAGTTTTCTTTAAAATAGTCTTTCTCCTCAGCTCTGTCTTGCTTATTGTGACTTTGAATAATATTTTTCATTTATGCCACAGATGCATTTTGACAGTTGGTGCCTTGGCCTGTTAACATGGTAGTATGTCAGAAATGAAGGCAAATCTGTATTGCACAGAGAATTGAAACTAATGGCACATCAGGGCACCAAACCAAATAACTCTGAAGAGGGACCTGTGCCTCCCTGCACATGCCTTAACCAAAGATCTTAGCTCAGCACGCAACCGTATTTAAAAACAACCCCGAACAACAATCAACCTAAACTAAAAGTTACAATACAGAGAGGAGATTATGGGAAACACATCATCACACTGTAGCATTCTCTGCTACTAAATGCAGTGGCAGTCACTGCATTCCAAACAAAGGATATATCATACATTCTAAAATTATCTTCATATACAGGGCAGAGTGACTGCCCCAGGGCAAGAAAAACCTACAGTTTGGATTGTATCCAGGAACAGAAGAGGTTTACTGTGTGATGACTGAAGTTCATAACCTATCAACTGCACTAAAGTGACAATGTTAGGAGCTTCTGCCTTCCCATTGTGTGTGCACAGTTAATTGTCAGTGGACAGTGGAACAAGCCCAGTCTGACAGGTCCCTGTCTCCACACGGTGCCCTTTACTGGCCACTCGTGTAGGAAACTCGTGTATGCAGCAGGAATCAATAAACCACTGACAGGTGATTTTGGTAATTCAGCATACGGCAGTCAATTCTAGCAGAAAACTTAAAGCCTTGCTCCTCCGAGGTGTGAGCAGCTTTAGCCACAGCTCGGGAGACAAAAGGCACAAACAGGGCACCTCACACGCTCGTTCGAGGTCGCCGGGCAGACGGGGCCGGGCACCGGGCAGACCCGAAAGCTCCCGGGAGAGGCGCCGGTGTGCGCGCCCGCTGCGGGGATGCTCGGGGGATGCTCGGGGGATGCTCGGGGGATGCTCGAGGGATGCTCGGGGGATGCTCGGGGGATGCTCGG
>VZRX01019444.1:46255-56950 GCA_013398075.1 Notiomystis cincta | reverse complement strand
TATATATATATATATCTTAAAAAAATAAAATATTATCAAGGTCATTCTTAGATTCCAAACTAAGAGGTTGTTATAGGTTAAAAAGTTCAGATTAAAGTAGGAGAGAAAAGAAACTACCATACAATTCAGCTCACTTGCTCAAGAATATGAACTATCATGAGGAATGCTACATTTAAAAAACACTATGCCATGGAAAAAATTGTGTGGGTAGTTCTTAATTTTTATTAACATTATAAGGGCTTGACATTTAAAAATAATAGAAAATGTTACAGTGAGCTTCATCAGCAACAGTAAATAGTGTGAGGAAAAGTATAAGTATTTTGAAAGACCTAGGATTTGAGCATTTTATTCAACTCAGCATTAAATGACATTTTTTCATTATATTAAAGATAACCACTATCCCAATGTATATATTAAATGTGGCCCCCAAAATAGCGAAGCAAATACAGATTAAGAAATGCCATCATTTTTGAAGCAACTATAGTCTCTGAGAAATTTTGAAAGGTTCCTTGTAACCTTTCCTGAACATAGCACTTTTTTTTGAGACAAAAGCTTTGTGTATCAGTTTGACTCCAGCTCCCTGAAGCATTTGGAAGGATCCAATCTCCTATTTCCAAAGCTCCCCATGAAATCCTGAAATGCTGAGTTAAATCAGTGCGTGACTCCTAACTCCTGGATGAGTATCCCAGTATTTAAGAGGAGGAGCATGTGCTCTGCTGAAGGAGAGGAATCAGCTGTCCAGTTCCTTGGTCTGGCAATGGAAGATCTGCCCAACCTTGCTGGCTACACCAAGCTGTGGAGCACCCTGAGTGTGCTCAGCTGCCTCCAGCGCACTGAATGTTTGTGAAGGCACTGCAAACTGCTCTGAGGATTTCAGGATGCACAGCACACGAGCTGACTCCACCATCTAGATCTTAGTGCACTGAAATAAGGCTCACAACGAAATATAACCCTGTGGAATTTCTCCTTGTTTTGATCTCTTAATCTGTCTTGTGCTAAAATGTATCGTGCCAGCTAAAAGTTGGAATTTTTCACTGGCTCGTACACGGCTGATAAGAAAAAAATACTCTATAAAAGTTTTGTTTGATTTATTTTTTTTAACTTTTTCATGCATATATAAAATTTTTCTGTGCTCCAATAGCAGAAATATCTTCAATGTTTAAGTCTAATAAACTCTCAAAGGCCCTAACTGCTGACTTCTTGCAGTGCAACATGGAAATAATTAGAAAACACATACATCTATAATGCAAATTTGATGTTAAATTTTTTGGTGGTCCCTGTAGAAGGGGAAGTTTTCTCTTTCTTTCTGTAGGCACCAGCTTATCATTTCTTCATGTGTAGCTGTTAAGAGAGCATGCATACAGATGAGTTCTTAGATGTCTGATAGCAATTTACTTACCCAAAGATCCCATTTGCATGTGACAAAGTAGATGCATATAGAGTCTGGGTTTCATTTTATGCTTACATTGAGCCTTTAAGTGACTGCTGCTGAGCACATCCTTGGAATAACAAGAAGCATTTACAGCTTCATCCCCTAAAAATTTATATCACTTCTGCTGGATTAACGTTGTAGAAAGCTACAGGGAGTATGATAACATACTGTGCATGTGGATGAGCACCCAAAGGAATGGGCACTATTAAAGAATGCATTTTCCAATGATGCAACAGGTGCTTTGGCTAGAATTCTGGGCCACTAAATGAAGTAATATTTCCATGTGCCATTAATGAAGATAAGATTTGACCTTCAGTGTTTACCCCTAAGGTTTATCTAAACTAGTGGCTGAGTGTAGTTTCATGACTATTGCTCACTTACAAACTTCTCACTTTCAACTCCATAGGATGGCTGAAATGACAGGACAGTTTGTAACTCAGTCTATTTTACAGTACCAGTGGTTTGGTGCTGACTGAAACATTTATGGACTGAGTCCATCACACCTTGAGCACAGGCTGCATTTGACCTCCTTGTAATGAACTAATCCAGAGCTTCCACTTGCCTGATGCTCGAACACATCTATGCAGATATACCCCAGACCCCAACCATTCTTTGCCCTACAAATATTAATAAAACTAGGAGGGAAAGATATTTTCCCTGCAATACAGGATGATGCAGCTGTAGTTAGTGGAGATGCTGGAGCCTCCATGATATGAAAAATGTGTACTTTGAATAAATGCATAAGTGTGACATTGCATGTGCAATAAAACAATGTCATAGCACAAATAATTTGCCCTCCAAGTAAGAATGTACAAACCATCATAACAGAGAATATTCAGCCTTTAAAACAGTTTGAAATCTGCATTATTTCTTATTAGTTGTCCCTTTGAGAAATGATACATTCTCATCTTTACTCAAAGACTTTGGACAGAGGAACTCTGGTCTCAAGCATGTACCATGGCCATGACCATTAATGAGGTGACAGTAGAATATGGCATTTCAGCACCAGCATTTTGTCAGTTGTAATAATTTCCCTACATGTTTCCTGACCTCAGTGTGTGTAAACTCTTTTGCTGGATTAACACTGTCCTACTGCAGATATAAAAATGTGCTGTGTGATGTCCCTCTATAGCATGTTTGATACAATCAGTCTTATTTTAAGGCACTGCCAAAGGCAGGAAGTGCTTGTCTGTCATTGAAGGACATGTTTTCTCCAATACTGCAAAAAAATCCTGGAAAGTGTGAACCATAAAAGGCAGTGCTTCTCTTTTTCTTAGTTTCCTTTTTCTGCTGTTCTTTTGGTTGTTGTTTTTAATTTGTTTTGTTTTGCTTTGTTTTGCTTTGTTTTGTTTTGTTTTCTGTGGCTATAACAATCCACTAGATAATATCCCACAAAAGCTGTGCATGGCACAGAATGAGCACTTGGTCATTTCATGGGTTTAGAAAGTTTAAAAGTTGTAACAGTGCAACCAAATTTGTTCTGCCATCTGCAAATGTTAATGAGCACAGTGCACATGGTTCCTCAGAAGGGAGAGAGGACTGCTCAAGATTAGCATCGCTCCATAAATTTCATTTACACTCTTTGCATCCACCCTACAGCTGGCAGGCTTTTCTAAATAATGCTACTAGACTACAAAAAGATGTAAAATGAAGAAAGGAGAGGCTCAATAAATAAATGAAGGCAGCACTGACTGAATATAACATTACTTATGACACACAGTATTTAGAGTATTCAATCAGATCTCCTTTACAAGCAATTGATATTCTTGGTAGTCTGTTCATAATGTTGTCAAGAGAGTTAGAAGGATGTTAACATTTCATTACTCTTGTCATTGATTTTCCTCTGCTTTCTTCACAACAAAAGTCAAAACGTGACCTCTTATTCCACTGAATTAGTTCCAGAGCACTTGGCATTATTGACCTTCTAATGAAAATTAATGGTGGCTCTTTTGATTCAGTCTTTCAAGTAGGCACACCAAGCACATTTAAAACACAGGCATGGTTATTTCTCATATTGAAGGGAAGTAACACACTGTTAAGTAATGAAATGTGCATTAATGCAACATTAAATTTGCAAATTTAAGTGCACAGAATTCAAGAAACTTAAACTGCATTTTCAGGAGCTGATGGTGGAAAGATTTAAGCTTGGCAATAATTTCAGGCCTGGAGAGCTAACAAGTTTTACAAGGAATGCTGTATGTACACTTAGAGCATTTCAGCCCCAGGTCCTAAATTCATAGTAAAATTCTGACAAGACCGAAATGCTTTGACTATGCAGCAGAGACAATTGCACATTAGCTTGGGTATTTCCATGATCTTCTTCCTCCTTTTATGCTAGAGGAGAATGCAAATTCTTCTCAGTGACTTTTGTGCTCGTGAGCTGTCACCCTGCTGCGGAGTGGATTTCCTTCATCCGGATTCTTACATAAACTGACTTCTCTCTATGGATATGGAGCCCTCCTTCCTTGCATCTGTGTAACTAAGGATTATCTCTACCAAGTGAAACAGGAAAGCTGAAGGAATTGCATATCTGGAGACTGGGTGAAAGCTTGCCATTTGATCTAAACCATTTCCTATTCCTGGAAAATTATCCCAGAAAAAATACCTGGGGAAATATCTGGGGAACCTGCTAGAATAAGGAATAAACTAACTTAATTTCTCTCTTTCCTTAGACAACAAAGACTATGATGCATATCTATCTTATACCAAAGTGGATCCTGACCAGTGGAATCAGGAAACTGGAGAAGAAGAAAGATTTGCTCTTGAGATTCTACCAGATATGCTGGAAAAGCATTATGGATACAAGTTGTTCATACCAGACAGAGATTTGATTCCCACAGGAAGTGAGTCATGTCTTTATTCTCATGTGATATTGAAGGACAAAATGAGTGATTGCAGTGATTATTTTACTCTTGTTTCTATACCTACCCCTTCAGAATGTCATCTTTTCTCCCATGTCTTAGAGAATGGTGAATATAAGCCACCAAACATTAATATGCATTTCCCAGATAAGCGGATTATTATTTAGTAATGGTATTGTTTTAATTGAAGGTAAAACAGTGCAGAAAGGGTATGCATAAGTAAAGGAAATGAAAGAGACTAACATTTTTCAGATTTTGTGAGAGCTTGCATCTCTAGGAATGAATACCAAGTTTTCTCTTTTCAATTCCTTAGATTTTGTTTGGAAAGATATCTATGATTCTAAGTATTACAAAAATTCACACAGGAAGGAAAAAGTTGTGTTTGGACTAAGGCAATGGTTGAGTAATAACTTCTATACCAGACAAGAGTAGTGAATTCTGACAGTGTCCACTGCAGACACATGTGTAGTGAATGTACTTCATTATTCTCAGACTGAAAACTAGAATTGATTCCATCTGGTACAAGTAGACCTTTTCCATGTTTCTCTCACATATTCCAACATAAGTACAGTAATATTTTGTCAGTTGTAATATTCTTCATGACCTCAGTGTAACCATATAGACAGTGACTAAGTTCAATACTTTTAATAAAAGATAAAAGAAAGGATGCTTGGTATAGACAAAGCACAGCATCCAACATCCAACAATCTGATGATATTTTCCAAATCTATGGCAAACTAAACATTAATTTACAGGAGACAACACTGGTTTTGTGAATTTTTGTGGCAGAGGCATGAAAGCAAAACAGAATCCAAGCCTACCAAACAAGTTAGAGTACCATTTGGATTTGAGACTGAGGTCCTGAAGCACGTGGCTGCTGCTCTGTTGTCTAACTGGGTGACTGCCTTTTTAAAGGTAAAAATCATGGTGAACATATTTGTTCCAATAACAATATAGATGATAGAAAACCACAGCTCATGAACAAACACTGGCAATCCATTGCATTGTGTGGGAATAGATGTTTTGCAGGATCACAGAATGGTTGAGGTTGGAAGGGTTTTCCAATCTCTCAGCTCAAGCAGGGGCACATAGAGCAGATTGCTCAAGACCATGTTCTGCCAGGCCAGCCTGGCACGTTTGCAACTGAAGCTTTTGCATAATTCAGTGAGATCTTCTGGGGAGCAGGGATTTGCCTCCTGTTTCTCAGCAGTGTATGAGAGCAGACTGTTTTCTTAGACTGATTTTTGAGCAATTGTTTTGTTTTGCAGCCTACATTGAAGATGTGGCAAGATGTGTAGACCAAAGCAAGCGACTGATCATCGTCATGACTCCAAGTTACGTGGTAAGAAGAGGTTGGAGCATCTTTGAACTGGAAACAAGGCTTCGAAATATGTTAGTCACGGGAGAAATCAAAGTGATACTGATTGAATGCAGTGAACTACGAGGAGTTATGAACTACCAGGAGGTTGAGGCCCTAAAACATACCATCAAGCTCCTCACTGTCATTAAATGGCACGGACCAAAATGCAACAAGTTGAATTCCAAGTTCTGGAAACGTTTACAGTACGAAATGCCTTTTAAGAGGATTGAACCCATGACAAACGAGCAGGTTTTAGATGTCAGTGAGCAGGGGCCCTTTGGGGAACTGCAGACAGTCTCCGCAATTTCCATGGCTGCTGCCACCTCCACCGCTCTTGCCACTGCCCATCCAGACCTGCGCTCCACCTTCCATAACACATATCACTCGCAGATGCGCCAGAAACACTATTACCGGAGCTACGAGTACGATGTACCTCCTGCCGGCACCCTGCCGCTTACCTCCATAGGTAACCAGCACACCTACTGCAACATCCCCATGACACTCATAAACGGCCAGCGGCCACAGACAAAAACTAACAGGGAGCAGAACCCCGAAGAGGCTCACACAAACAGTGCCATACTGCCCCTCTTGCCACGGGAGACCAGTATATCAAGTGTCATTTGGTGACCGACATGCAAGGGGCTGCCAACCCCCTTGATAGGAGCAGAGTCTGCAGTCTGGTGCCTGGAACTACATCCTCGACTGCTGCTGTTAAACATGCATTACAATCGATAACAAACGAGGAAAAACAGGGTCTTGTACATATGTTTTTGCAATTTCTTTGTAGCATCAGTCTTCCTGTTTTACCCATGTCTCTTCCCATTCACATTTTTGACTTTGTTTTATATGTCATTGGAATTTGTATATTTACATTTTTTTTAAATGAAGAGACTGCTGTATAGATAGGAAACTCTTTTGCTTCATTAGTATAGTTTTAGACTTTTTGTTTGTTTGTTTATAACCTCTCTTGGGAATGCTTGGACAAAGCTATGTTGATATCAGAAGCACCATCCATTTTGTTGGCCTGCCTAGCCTGATTCCTGAAGGCCATGCCTGCTGCAGCTCACCTCTTTTGGAGAGTTTTTGTTCTTAGAAGGACCCCATCGCTCGCTGAGAGCTCCAGTTTCATTTCTACTCCCGTAATGTGCACTGCTCCTTCCCTGCCCCTACAAAGACCCCCACCTGGGGTAACACTACAGTCTGATCATCTAACATGTAACTTGGTAGATACCTGTCAAACAAGAGAAAATACCCAATCTGTATCGGTTGCTTCACAGTAGTCACTACAGAGTGTGTACAAACTATAGTCGGTTTGGTTTTTGCTTTCTTGGGTTAGTTTAATTTTTATTTTTTTTTTAATTCTTATTTTAAGAATGAGTTGGTTGTATCCCTTTTATAAATATAAAAGCAACCCGATTTTTAACACATCCTGGAAAAGTATTAATGTGGTTGTGGTTTTTTTTTTTTTTAAGCACTTTTTTTTTCTTTTCCAACTTTCAAAATCCTGCAAGTAACATTTGCAAATGTCAGGCGAGTTAGACAAGTGAGGCAATAGACACTGAAGTGCAGAGTCCTGCAGATGTGTACAGTGATGACTTCCAAACCAAAGGGGAATAAAAAACACAGTATTGTAGATGGTTTGTCACTTTGTATTATAGAAAGTGTTATTTTCAAAAAAAGTAAGAGCAAAACATTATTTTCCTGTGGATTTCAGAGTCCCTTGTATTTTAATGTTCCAAAAACTGTATTTGCTTTAAAATGATATATTCAGGATTAAGAAATCTTATTTCATTTGGTTTTAGCTTGTAATAATAAATAAAACTTTATTAATTTCAACATTATTTCAGTAAGAACTCAGGCAGAAAAAATGATTACCAGAAATATAATTGTTTTCAGAATAAACTTTATTTATACAAAATTAATATTTAAATCAGACCTGGAAGTATTAAAAACAATTTATTCACTTTAATGAATAAATAAATTAGTTTTATTTTTATGTATGATTCTATCTTTGAGGAGTTGCAAATAATGCATGTTCCATGGCTGACAGGGAAGAAAAAAACGCCACCACTGTGTTTACATCCAGACATCTTTAAGACAAATTAAATAAGCACCTTGCTCATATTTATGTTTTAAATAACAGAAAGTCCTTTCTGGTTTTAGAAAGAGAAAGGAGTGGTGCAGCTCTGCAACATATTCAGGCCAAGCTCTCTGCTAGTCCCTGCTGGCAGAAGCAGAGGAGCTGGAGTGGAGTTACTGGTTGCAGCACTCTGTCAGAGAGTCGTGAGTTTGATGTCCCCCTGCAGAATCCTAACTGGTGTCCTGGCAAACAGCCCTTGGAGTCTATTTGTGTCATTAATTAGCTTTAGATATTTTTATGGCAGCTGAATTATATCAGCCAGTGTAATGGATGTCGTGGGATTTGCTCATCACAATTGTCACAATGAGGAAAAGTATAGCTTAAAATATTTTGGTCTTCTTAATGAGGAGTGGAGAAACTGCAGTTTGGGGGGTGTTTGTGGCAGCAATGCAGAACTGACAGTGTGGGAGGAAATGACTGTGCTCCTGTTGTGAAAGTCAAGAAATCTCAGTATCTGCATAAGAATCTAATAGACCTTCAAGGTGTGCACTGATTTTTATTTGCTTAAAATGTTTATTTCTCTGGATTTAGCTCAAGTCCTTTTCTACAATCTATTCTTTATTATAGTGTCTCTGGACATGTGCCAAATATCCCCAAAATGGAAATTAGACTGCCAGGTCACATAAAATTTTAAGAGAGCTTTGCACTTTTGCTTTAAGAAAGCTATTATTTATTTGCTCTTACAGACACCTGTCAGGCACTGACAGCATTTTCCTTCATTCATCTGGATGCCTGTCCTGGTTTCCACTGGGCTGAGGAGGGGAGAATGGGAGGGATTGAGTGAGTAGCAGTGTGGTGCTTAATTTCCATCTGGGCTTAAACCACAACAGTCCCAAATATCCCAGGATCTTATGAAAGCAATGCATTATTTTTTTCCCCTTTACATGGCCTAGTGTAAAGACTGGGATGTGGAGTAAATGTAGGATGTAGGATGTAATTATTTGACCACAATCACATTTAGAAAATTGGTATGTCTTTTCTTACCCAAATAGGAGGTACTTTTCTCTTCTTCTATTTTTAGTGTAGATTTAAGCACTTTGAATAGCATGATTCAGGGATTGACAAATACTATTTGATATTCTCGCTACGTAAAGGAAGTTTTTCTTATAATGTTTTGTCATATTATTAAATATAAGAAAAACAAACAAAAAAATAGAGAAACAAACCACAAAACCTGAAATAAGTGGAGAAGGTGTCTATGGCTTTAGAAACATTCCTCCTTAGTATTCCTCTTCTGTGAACAGCTCTGTATGGGGAACAGTGAAGGAAAGTGTTGTGTATTCACGTGCTCTACTTTTGACAAAAATTATGTCACAATGCAAAATAAAATGGAAAGGAATGAACAAACAAACCAAAACCAACAAAAACTGTCATTGCCCTAGTGCTTAGGCTCCATCATTTTTGGTGAAGGTGTTTTGGTTTTTGACAATGCAGCCTGAACTCTGCATGCAATAGCCACATATAAGGTTTAGCCATAAGCAAATCGCACTTTATTTTTAAAAAGGCACAATGTAATGATCAGAAAAACTTACCCTGCCTGGTCAATAACTTTGGGGCTGTATGTGGATTCTATGCACGTGAATTATCCAAGTGTGGTGCTCTGTCTTTATAAGGCTCTCTCTAATCAGGGTAGTCCATATTATAAAAGGACTCTTGTTACACAGCCTGTGTAAATTCAGTATATAGGTTCTCCAGACAGCATATATAGCTGGACAGAAATGGGAGACTGTATAGAATGCAGCTAATTATTTTGAAGGCAAAATGCATTGCTGGGTCTGATTCTGTTCTCCGTTGAAGCACTCTGATTTGAGAGTAAATCTAATAAATCTGAATGAGCGTAAGATTTATTTGTGTGGGAGAAGAAAATTGGAAAAGCAAAGAGAAAAGGAATTCATATTTGCAGTCTGTGACAAGCTGAAATCTTGGCTGCAAGGAAAGAAGCAGCAAAATGCCTTCTGAATTTTAGTGGGGACCCAGTTCTCACCTGGCAGCCAACATCAAACACTTTTGATATGATCTGGTTCAGAGTTCAATACTGTTAGGCTTAGACACAAACTAGGATTTTTCTATGACTGCACAGCTGTGAAAACCATGTGTACTTTACATAATGGGTGATAATCAGCTTCAACATAGTAAGAAAGCTTGTTAAGCCTGCCTGATCAAAATTCACAATTTTTTATTTGGATATTGTGCAATTAATGACACATTGAAATTATAGATAGAGCAGTGAGATTTGGGGAAAAGTGGCCTAGAAGATAGGATTCATTCATTTTTAAACTAAAAAAGGAAAAAAAAAATAAAACAAAAAAAAAAGAAGAAAATGTCAAGTCAGTAACCCTAAGGAGAATCTAATTAAAATCCAAAGAAAGAAAAAAAACAGAGCAGTAAAGTAAGCTCAAAAATAGAACAACGGGCCAATGAAGAAAAAAGGGCAAAATACCCACTTGCTTTTTGACTGTATTGTGGTTTCTTTTGTCATGCAAAGCTCTGTACTCTGGCTGACCTACATCAAGCAACTGGCTTTTTTGGAGGCCATCCAGACAGATCAGCAGCACAAATATGTCCCTGTATGTCTAATACACTTCCGAAGGATTTTGTACTTGCTGGTAGTCTAGCACAGAGAGATTTCTGTTTGTCTCCCATTGTTGTGATAAAAGAGGATGGCAAAAGTCTGTCAGCACTAAAAAACTCTCTGTAACAGACTTAGTTTATTAACTAGAGTAACTATATTCCTTCTCTCCCACTCCCTATCTGGTTTGCTGTTATTAGAACACTTTTTCTAACCCTGTTGAGAAATAAGTTAACGTGGCTGGCAACACAAAAAGTGTAAGCAACCTCATAGAATGAGTTTCCTTGTATTACAAGGGCTGCAAGTTCTCTTGCCTTTTTCTTTTTTTTTTTT
>VZRX01019444.1:35087-46234 GCA_013398075.1 Notiomystis cincta | reverse complement strand
ATAAACACATCTCTTCACCTCCTAAATAGCCCACTGAATGGAGGCTGAAGAACACTATTGTGTCTTTAACTTCAGATTCACTGAATTCAGCATGGATACTGAGCTGTTGATTGTGATGTAATTTTGCTGGGCCATTTTCCATTGATTTTGTCTCTGTCCTCCAAGAAGATGTTGGCAGCATCGCACTTCACCGAACAGCCTTGACTTGATGTTCCAAAACCCAGGGTTGTTGCCCTGGGGAGTGAAAATGATAAAAATATTTCAACTATTAAGAGTTTTCCTATGCCTTTTTTTTTTTTTTTTTTAAATTCTGCTTATAACAAAGTTTGACTTTTGCTCTGGACTAGTAAGCTCTGGGGGTAGATTTAGAGTCCACAGGGTCATGTAGTATTTAGACAAGAAATTACAAAGGCAGGTCTGATACCTTATGTGGAAAATATATCAATTCTGAAGCTGTTCAGATTACTAAAAATTTAGTATATTTTGATTCAGGGTTTTTAAAGGGAAGTATTCAACTTCTAATCACAACCAGCCTCATTCCAAAAGCTTATGAGCATTCTTCATATGTTAAATAGCCAATACCTTAGATAACATAATTTTGGAAACATCCAGTAGTCAATTAAAACATTTTTATTTGGGGCGACTAAGAGTTACATGGTTCTCTAGGATTTAAATGTTAAATAAAATAGATTATCTAGTACTGAGCTTGCAGAGAATACCAACTATTTTTCTTGATCAGTAGTATTAGGAAAATAATTTGAAGAAAAATGCAAGAGATAAGAATTTGAAGGAGGTGTTATTGATATGTTTTATAAAGACATCTCTTGACCACCAAGACATGACAAAAGGAACACACAAATTATGAGAAAATAAAATAGATGTGTTTTCTAACTTTCTCTTTCTCTGTTAATCAAATATTTGCTCTGTCTCAGCCCTCCTCAAAAATACAAAGTCATCCTGAGCCCATATTCTCAAACACATTTTGTGACAGATAAAGAAGTGCAAGCCAGAACAGGCAGCTGCACCACATGTCTGCGACTGAGAAGCTCCACAGGGGAGAAATGTGTTCTGTGCATGGAGGGGAGAGCTCAGGCCCCTTTGGCTCATGTTTAGTTACTCCTGTGTCAGGTGGGTGCAGAAGGAACCCTGGGCTCAGGGGATCAGCACTGTCCCACCTGCTGCAGGCAGCAGACAGCGAGGCTGGGCAGTAGCTGCTGCTGATAGTAGTGAAAACAAACATGAGAACCATCAGATGCCGAGGGACAGATGCCCTGTGGCAGCAGCTGGAAGAGCAGGAACAGCTGACAGGATTTCCCATTTGTTCCATGTTCAAAGTGAACACCAGCAGCCAGCATAGAAAGAGGTCAGCTTGCTTGGTCAGTGTGCAATGCACTAAAGGACAGCTACAGGAAATTGCCCTCTCAACCAGGTAACACCACACCTGAGCACCCCTGCAGAAATTCCCATCCCATCCTGTCCCAGCCCGTCCTCTCACATCTGTTCACCTTGCAGACTGAATTAGAACTACAAGCACTCAAAGCCTGCTGTAAGGCCTCAGATTGGGGTCCACACAAAAATTCTTTGCAGAGATGTTTAGGGTGAGTAGATGTCTTTTTTCCCGAGACTTACAGGAGTAAAGCTTTGAGCTGAAAAAGGGTTGTATTTTTTGTTCTCAGTACATCATTTTTCACTTCCACATGGACTGCTCACATGAAGCAACATCCTGATACTATTCTGATCTTCTCTGAGGTAAAAAAATAGTCTTTAAAACGTGAGTTATGGGCTCAAGATATTCCATTAATATGGAATATTAATGCAGTGTGCACACACACACTTGAAAAACAACTATAAAGAAAGAAAAGCAAATTACCAATGCAATTATTTAATCTTTTTAAACCTGGGTTTAGACAACTCTTTTTCCAGGGAATGTTGTTTTCTCCTGATGTCTTGTAGGAAGTTAAGTAAGAGGCTTTTCAAAATTTTTTTCCATTCTTTGCATGACAGGTAAATCATAGGGAGATTTGTTTAGGAAATCCCATTATTCATTGTAAGTTTAAAATACAAGTGGCAATGAATTTACAGACATACAAGAAGTTGTTTGCCAGGGTTAATATTCTCTGCTGAACAGCTCACTGCAGCCTTAATTGAGTTCTGAGGAACATTTCAGTAGAAAATTTAAACAATTAGTATTGTACATTTACCTTCAGCATCACATTAGAACGTTGTACATTTGTCATCTTAAGACCCAGGCAACTTCAAATGGAACAATTATGTAAATACAAAGCAGTGGGGAGAACAGTGACACAACTGTGTCTCCATCTGTCTTAGCAAAATAGTTCAGTCACACCAGGCTCCTTCTTTGAGACCACTAACCTATTCCTACCTCAGCAAAACACATGAATCTGCAAACTGTGCAGATATCTGGGACAAAATTGCGGCAATAATCACTCTCAAATCTTAGTTACATCACAAAAAGCACTTTATGCAGTTTCATTCCTGTACATAGGTATTTTAACTTGTAACCATTTAATCACAGAAGTGTAGAACAAAACAAAATAAGTAGCACTTATAAAAGGCAAGGAAGTCCCAAACCCCTGGGTTTATTCATAGTGTGACATTTCCCATGTGCTGGAGGAGATGACAAACTTGTAGCCAAGCCATTGCTGGGATACTGTGACACAGATGCACTGCTGGGGTGACAGGGGCTGGGAGAGGCACAGGGAGGATTTTGCTGGTCATGTCCTGACCAGGTAGCTGAAATCACAACTCACATTCATCTAGCCCTGCTGCCACAGGAAACTATAGATAGCTTTTGCCTGGAACCCCAAATTTAGATACTTCCTTCACCAACTCTTTGCTATCTGAAGCCATTTGTATACCCTTGTTAGAGGTAGGAATTTTTTTTTCTAGCTAATAGGACCTACCTGAATATCTGCCAAATTTCCTGTTGTAAATAATGGTGTCAGTACAAGTCATCTCTTTATTTTCTGCAAATACCTCTTCACTCTTCTAAACAAAAGAGCTTGTGAATAACTCTCTAGCATATAGCAAATACCATTCCTACTTTTTTTTAAGGCTGTTGGTTATTTGAAGAGTGAGAAGCAGCATCAAAGATGCTGTTTGCTTGAAATGACACTTGCCAAGTTGTTCTTTAGGGAATGTTGAAGAAAAATTCCCTTTTAGTCATCTTGGGCACCTTACCAGATATACAGCTTTCAAGATCCCCTCAGACAGCAATCTAGAGCACAAGGAGTTGGACAAAGACTGATATGCACATGCATATAATTTTCAAGAATGTTTTCATTCCTTGTAGCTCCTTGAAATGTGTTTTTTTTTTTATTTGGCCTCGCTTTGCTTTGTTTTGCTTTGTTTTCATGAGGAGAGATCAGGACTGAGATACCATTGCACTATGTGAGTTTATGGGAAATGAGTGGAAGTCCAGAGAACTGGAGTAAAGTAATCATAAAGGAGGCTGAAAGTCTCCTAACTGTGCACATGGCAGCTGTTCAAAGAGCTGCTGGATTTCCTTAGCTCCCACTTCAGTTCAGTTCTCCACTTCATAGCCAATCCAACAAAGAGGTATTTTAGGGGAAATGGTGCTTTCAGGTGCTGTTATACCTGGGATCTCAGGCACAGGGAGTCTGATGCCCCCTGCTCATTGAGAAATGAGCTTCCTTTGAAAAGCTGAAGTTTCCTCCTCCAGCCTTCTGATTGTTATCTGTTGGCTTTCTGATGGTCTCCAAAGTCTTGAAAAGTAACATGTAATCACATATTTCAAAGTCAAGGTGAACCTATGGGAATTAACAAAATCATCATTGGTTATTTCAAATGGCTGACTAGAACACAGATATCTGCCCCTTTTTCCTGTAAGTCTTACGGTTCTTCTGCCCTAGATAGTAATTTGCTATAATTTATTTTACATGTCCTGTAAAAATATGACCTAAAATATTTTTATATTAGTCAGAAAGCTCATAAATAGTTTATAACATCTTCATCATAAAGGTTTGCAGATCTGTTAATGGTACATGTTCAGCATGCTAATAAAGCAAAAGAAGGCAGCTGCCCAGTGCTGTGCAGTGGTGAAGCAACAGTTAGTGAGTGGAGGATGCTAAAACACAAAATACTAATCTTAGCTTTTACAGTAAAGGGGAGTTAAATTATCTTCCCAACAAGGCATCCAAATATCCACTGCTGTCACTCACAGCAGTTTTGAGCCCCCGATGAATTTTGCAAGAAAAGCATGCTATTAACTCTGTGCAGTTACTAGTGTCACGAGACTGTTCATATTATATAAAATTCAGCATAAGCACCATTTCATAAGTAAATCTTTTTATTAGCATATTGTATGTTCTTCATCTTCTTCAGATGACAATAAAACAAAATGACCAAAAAGATCTTTAACAGAAGGAATTTATGTCTAGTTGAAATAATAGAAGAAAAAAATTCATCACCTTCTGTTTCATAAAAAAAGCTGCAAAAATAATACAAATAAAACAATTTGTCTAGAGGATCTAGTTTCTTTAATTTTATTCTGTTACTTTACTCATCTCAGAAGGAGCTGACTGTCCATAAGCAGAGTGCACAACACAACTCAAGCAGTAATAGTCCCTTCTTGGGAGCCCACAGTTCAAAGCTAACACCTGGATAAGCATCCTGAAAAAATACTTTGTTAATAAAGCTCTCAGCTGGTCTTCCATAATCTGAGTAACCAGCAGAGTAGAACTGCTCTGTAGCTCTTATTGAATATATGAACATACATTGAAGATATAAATGTCTACTTACCATCTTTAATTTTGCATTAATGGAATGAAACAAGGAAGTGCCGTGCTAGAATTTGGCACCTTTTATCTTAATTTGATTAATAGTTGATTAAAGTAAAAAAAAGTATTTCTACTGAAGTCAGCAGAATTAACTGCAGCTGTTTGTAACTGGTGCAAAATAAAGAGCAGAATCAGGCCCAGAATTTGTGAACGTGAGTTTCTGGCTATTCTACAATTTTATTGAATTTTTAGCATCATTGTCTTTTCCAAATGTCCATAACTATTGCCATACAGACCATAAATTCTTGTCATTCTTGTCAAGGTTTTCTTTGGCTTTCTTTAAGGCTACAAGTATAACTATAAACTGGAAAATATGTCTCTTCTTTTATACACTTTGTTCAAAACCATTAAAGTTAAAATAGAAGCACTAAAGTTAAGTAGAAATACATCAACCTATATTTATGCCTACTATATATTAAAGATTTTACCTGAAGAGATTAACTTATATTTATTTTTTAAAAAATTAGATGGGTCATAGCTAAAAGGAACTGCATTTTTGTAGTAATACTATACCTATTGCTGAGAAGCAAGAGAGTCATGATCAAAATGTTGCCTAGTTTCAGTGTATGTTACTTTAAAAAGAACATGTTTTATGTTATCCTAACTTTTGGAAAATTCACCAAGCCTGGTATAAAAAAAAATGAACAGATAATTGTAATAACTATAACATATTAAACATTTTTGTATTTTCATCAGTTTTATTCTTACAGGAGAAAAGACATCACTCACTAAATATGAATGCTGCACATGTTAGCAATAGAAACATTGATTTTTGTAACTTTGATTGCACTTGCCTTAACTTTTCCACACATATATACAAACACAAATAACACATAGACGGGGGGAAAAAGAGGATTAAGGGAAATAAACCCCACAAAAATAGGCAAGTTTTGCATTATTTAATGAATATCAACACATGAGCTTATTCAATATAATTCTTGTAAAGAGCACATGATGCCATAAGTTTGTTAAAGCACAAGGTGTACTTTGTCTAGATTAAAAAAAAAACAACAAAACAACACAAAACCAAACAAAAAAACCCTTTTGGTGTGACTTTGATTTAGGTTTAAAAAAGTTGGATGTTTAAAAGAAATCTTTATTACTTGCATATGAATATTTTTGTATGATAATATACAAAGAAGGTTTTAAAACAAAACAAAAAAAATCCACTTGCTTTATAGAGTGCAAATTCTAGAGCAAAATAAACAGGGTATGTGTTCAGTTTGTAAAACAATGTTCTCCTTTCAACATTACTCTTTCACTGACTAAATGCAAGGTTATGACAACTTGAAATACTTTTTTTTTTGTGAACTGACAAAGAAAAAAATAAAGCAATGTGAATAATTTGCGTATGCAAACTTTTTTTTTTTGAAAGCAGACTTTGCTAGTAGCAATACAAATTTAACAGTGTGACAGGGAGGGCTTTGAAGGTACCAGTTCAGTGATTTGATTAGAAGGGCATACTGGGCCAGAGCATACACACTGGATAAGCTGGCACAGCTCCACTTGGGGCAATGGAGCTGCTCCAGCTTACACCAGCTGAGAATCTGACCTCAAATATTTTCTTTCTTGTTGTTCCCTCTTGTTCTGCCATTTTATTTTTTAAGGATGTTTTCTTTAGGATATATAATTTTTTATGTGTATTCTTTTTTTCTCAAAAGCACTAAGGGATATGTTTAAAATCATAGTAAAGCAAGAAGTGCAGTCTCATAACTCTCTGGGGCAGAGTTTGTGTGTGAGTGGCACATACGTGTTTGAGTTGTTACAGCATTGCTCAAGTTTTGTGGCAGTTTAGCTCCACAGGAACCAGAGAGTGACAGGGGAATAGAATAACATGGTGGGGAGTAGAGTAACATGGTAGGGAATCATTTCTAGCAGTCCACGTGTGAGTGTGGCTTGTTTGTGTGAGCAGCATGGAAGACCCTGACTGATACAGAAACTGGAGTGGAACAGAAGGAGCTCAAATCACAGCAACGTTGTCATTGTACCAATGAAAGCCAATAAGAAAATGTCAGAAAGGGCATTACTGAGAACCTGGATGAATGCTTTTCTTTTTTAAATTTGTTGAATACGACATCATGCCTGGGTCAGGACAAGTTCCATCCCTGGGTTTCTGAACAGACTGTAGGCTCTGTGGTTCTCTTCTGAGCTGCAGTGGCATAAATCATTACCCAAGGCCATGGGTTCATACCCATGTTACACCACTCACATGAACTGCAGTCAGCTTCTTTTTGGCCTTCCTATCAAGACCCTTACCTTGAAGTCCTGAAAGATGTAAGAAACATTGAACTTGTTTCCACTCTTTTATTCTTTTTTAAAGCCGTGATTCTCCTCAGATGCATGAGGAATTGCTCCAAATTTGAACCTCTGTAACACAAGAATTTGGGGCCTTGCAATAAGAGACAGGCACCAGTGCACAGCAGCTCTTACAAAGGTCTACTGTATGCCATAGCTAGAGCTTAAGTTGTCAAAAGAGCTGGTGATCTTCTGGCTCCAGAAGCCCAGGCCACAGACCACCCTGTGTCTCTGTAGCTCATGAGTATCACAAGACTTTTAAGATGTGACAACTGAATTGGTTTACCTGCAGCAACTCATATTTAAATGCATTTTTAATATTACTGTATTTTGCACCGCCAGTCTGGAGTCTGGAGTCAAGGTGAACTATATTAAAAACTACTGTTTCTACAGACAGTCACCCTTTTGAACTTTGTCTGCTTCATCTACTTCTCATGAGATTTTTATCTTTGCTATTCAAAATATCAGTAAGATCATTTGAATAAATGATCATGGTTTCACCAGTATCAACACGATTCATTGGCCTGGTATGGTGGCAGGAAATGCATTTAGCATTTGATTAGACATCATAAGAGTTATGATTACTCAACTACCAGCATGTGACGTGCACAGAAATATGGTATCCACTGTAAATTCAAAAAATATTTATGTATATTTAGTTACATTTTTTAAATATTGCTATTTAACAGACATTAATAAAAAAAATTGAAGAACATAATTCTCTATTCTTTACTGCATTACTCTGCATTCCTTGCAATTCTTAGACACATGACTGAGACAAATACAAGTGCAAAAATGTTATTAATTGCTGGTATTCACTCCAAAAATCCTGCATGTGTGAACAGGCTGAGAAACCACATAAGACTGCATTGAAGAGGGAAAATCACAGGGAAAAAATTAAGTAAACAAGAATATTACTTGAAGAGCATTGGAGTCTTGGTTTCAAAAAATAAATAAATAAAGAGAAAGACAGAGAAATACAAACAGAAAGAATAAAAGCACCAACAAGCACTAATACTAGTCAAAATATTTAGAGTACATCTGGACATCTTTCTACGTTTCCCCTAACATGTACCACTTAGAGTTATTCTTATAATCAATTGCATTGATTGATTAAATTCAATTTTCACTCTTTATGAGTACTTATTTCCACTTTTTATTTTTCCCAACCTATGTTTTTTATTTGGGAGTAGGTTTTTTCATACTTATTTTATTTTGCATAACTAATTGAATTTGGTATTTAATGAAAAAATAAGTATAATTTAAGTACTAAGTTGTGTTGTTATTAATTTAGTGTTGTATCTGTAATTGAAACATAGATTTATGAGCAGAGCTGTGAAATGCAACTATTCACACCTTCTGAGCCTACAAGTCAACTATTGGATCAGGGAGATCAGAATGTCATTTGAAGTAATACATATATAACTGAAAATTAAATGAATTTGGTATTTACAGTATCCACTGAAGTGCAAATGAAACTATTGTTTTCAAGTAAAAAGCAGTTTTATTTCAACAGGAGAGTTTTAAGAGAAGGTCTTCTGTTAAACAAGAAACATAAAAGACACTCTGATAGGTATATACTATAAAAGGTGATGCTGAGAATAGAAAAGGAGACATTATGATGCAAGATGGATCTGTAACTGTGGTTTAAGTTTTCAAAATTGCTCCAAAGGGTCTGGGAAATACACCCTTACCTCAAATAGACTCATGGGTTGTACACAGGTTAGTTTCAAAGCTCTGTGAAAACAAATGCCAAAAGTAAAATGAACAGTAAACATATTTTTCTGCAGAACAGGAACTGCAGTATTGAGAATAATGTGAACAGAGGAGATAAAACAGTAATGTAGAAGTGATGTCCAAATTCATTGTCTAGAGATTGAAAAATAGGCTCAAGAAAATTAGTCAGAGATCTTTCAAGTGTTTTGCTTTCCAGTTGCATGCAGAATGGGTTCATTCTTTTAAATCGATATGCACACCACAAAATCAAGTAGCTATTCTTCTGTGAACACTGATGAACCTTACCCAGATCAGCATGTTCTCTGCACTTACACTGCAGGGAAATAAGCACTGAGCAAGGTAAAGCCAGGACAAAGCCTCGGCCCCTTATGAGTACTTTATATAGCACTCTCATTTCTGTCTCAAGAAATTAGGTGTTGACTGTCTTCAGATTTAGTATTGGCTGTGGTGGAGACAGCTGTCAGAAGCAACACAGTCCAAATATTTGATGTGGGAATATACTGTGGCTTTTCTGTCAGCAGCACTGGATATACTGCCAACAGCAAGCACAAGATTTTTGTTCTCCAGTGAGCATCATCTTGCACCTGATAGTAGCACCACATCTACTGGGGAGAATGGAAAGGATAAAAAACATTAAAGGAAGAATATACTATGAAAGAGGATGCAAGAAAAAGAACTATTGCCCCTATAGTGGCTGACTTCTCATCCCACATGATAAATTCCTTCTTGCCTGCTCCAGGCCTTGCTCAGTCCTGGTTTCTGGCCCCAAATGAATGAGATCCTTAGGAAATGCTGAGCCACAACATTTGAACACCTCCAGGCAGTACCAGCTCAGCCACCTTTACACTCCCCACTGAAAGAGGTGACTTTCTTCATGTTAACTTCCAAAACTCTCCTGACTGTAACTAATATTCTACTTGGCCACAGAATTTTGTGTGCTATTTTGTGTGATATTGATTTCTGTCCTTGGTCTTTAATTTTGATATCCTGGGTTTTTTAATACATCTAAGAGGACAATTTTGTTATGAAGAATTGGTTATAAAGCTAAATATTAGAAATTTGTTTGGATGTACAAAAGTCAGGATCTTGTGGTGTGGTGGTTTGGCTTTGACTGGACAACACATGCCCACTCCAGCCACTCTGTCACTGCCTTCTTCATCTCGATAGGGGAGGTAAAATACAAAAAAGGCTCATGTATTGAGATAAGGACAGGAAGAGATCACTCACCAATGACCATCATTCCTCCTCCTCCCATGCAGGGGCATGGGGAATGGGGGCTGTAGTCATTTTGGCACACATTGTTTCTGCTGCTCCTTCCTTCTCTGGGGGAGGACCCTTCACACTAATCCCATTCTAGCATGGGTTTCCTCCTACAGGACATAGTCCTCCATGAACTTCTTCAACCTGAGTCCTTCCCATAGGCACAACCCTTCACAAATTTCAGCATGGATCCCTTCTGTGGGGAGCAGCCCTTCAGGACCAGACTGCTCCAGCATGGGTCCCCCATGGGGCCACAGATCCTTCCAGGAACTTGCTCCAGCACAGGCTTCCTGTGGTGTTGCAGGCTCCTTTGGATATCCACCTGCTCTGGAACAGGGTCCTCCATGGGCTTCAGGTGGATAACTGCTCCATCATGGAGCTCCATGGGCAGCAGGGGCACAGCTGCCACACCATGGTCTTCATTATGGGCTGCAGGGCAATCCCGGCTCCTACACCTGGAGCACCTCTTCCCACGTCTGCTTCACTGACCCTGGCTGCCTGCAGGTTTGCTGCACATATATTTACTCAGTTATTCTCTGGCTGTTGCTTGTTGCACATTTTTGATTTTTTCATTCTTTGCTTTGCTATCAGGGTGGCACTGCCACCATCCCTGGTGGGCTCAGCCTTGGCTGGTGGCAGGTGTCTTTTGTAGGCAGCTGGCTTTGCTCTGTCAGACATGGGAGAAGCTTCTGGCAGCTTCTCAGAGAAGTTACTCCTGTAGTTCCCAAAAGTTCCCCTGCTACCAAAAACTTGCCATGCAAACCCTATGCAAGTGGTGTGAGAGCGAGGTTGAAATTGCAGTAACATAAGATGATGTCGCGGGTGTAAGGCTGAAACCAGGACAGAAGTGCAGCATTTTTCTGATGATTGAAATGACAGAACATACTCTTCCAAGCAAATAGTTAATTATCAATTAATGTAATCAATAGATGCCAGGGGGAAAAATCTCCTTAGGTTATAGGTAAGTGAAACACAATAAAAAGATAGCAACATAAATAATCATTTACCAAAAAGATTTTAATATCTTCTAAAAGA
>VZRX01019444.1:0-34636 GCA_013398075.1 Notiomystis cincta | reverse complement strand
ATGAAGAATTGGTTATAAAGCTAAATATTAGAAATTTGTTTGGATGTACAAAAGTCAGGATCTTGTGGTGTGGTGGTTTGGCTTTGACTGGACAACACATGCCCACTCCAGCCACTCTGTCACTGCCTTCTTCATCTCGATAGGGGAGGTAAAATACAAAAAAGGCTCATGTATTGAGATAAGGACAGGAAGAGATCACTCACCAATGACCATCATTCCTCCTCCTCCCATGCAGGGGCATGGGGAATGGGGGCTGTAGTCATTTTGGCACACATTGTTTCTGCTGCTCCTTCCTTCTCTGGGGGAGGACCCTTCACACTAATCCCATTCTAGCATGGGTTTCCTCCTACAGGACATAGTCCTCCATGAACTTCTTCAACCTGAGTCCTTCCCATAGGCACAACCCTTCACAAATTTCAGCATGGATCCCTTCTGTGGGGAGCAGCCCTTCAGGACCAGACTGCTCCAGCATGGGTCCCCCATGGGGCCACAGATCCTTCCAGGAACTTGCTCCAGCACAGGCTTCCTGTGGTGTTGCAGGCTCCTTTGGATATCCACCTGCTCTGGAACAGGGTCCTCCATGGGCTTCAGGTGGATAACTGCTCCATCATGGAGCTCCATGGGCAGCAGGGGCACAGCTGCCACACCATGGTCTTCATTATGGGCTGCAGGGCAATCCCGGCTCCTACACCTGGAGCACCTCTTCCCACGTCTGCTTCACTGACCCTGGCTGCCTGCAGGTTTGCTGCACATATATTTACTCAGTTATTCTCTGGCTGTTGCTTGTTGCACATTTTTGATTTTTTCATTCTTTGCTTTGCTATCAGGGTGGCACTGCCACCATCCCTGGTGGGCTCAGCCTTGGCTGGTGGCAGGTGTCTTTTGTAGGCAGCTGGCTTTGCTCTGTCAGACATGGGAGAAGCTTCTGGCAGCTTCTCAGAGAAGTTACTCCTGTAGTTCCCAAAAGTTCCCCTGCTACCAAAAACTTGCCATGCAAACCCTATGCAAGTGGTGTGAGAGCGAGGTTGAAATTGCAGTAACATAAGATGATGTCGCGGGTGTAAGGCTGAAACCAGGACAGAAGTGCAGCATTTTTCTGATGATTGAAATGACAGAACATACTCTTCCAAGCAAATAGTTAATTATCAATTAATGTAATCAATAGATGCCAGGGGGAAAAATCTCCTTAGGTTATAGGTAAGTGAAACACAATAAAAAGATAGCAACATAAATAATCATTTACCAAAAAGATTTTAATATCTTCTAAAAGAACCCTTTCAAGATATTAAGTTTTAAAAAAATCCTCAAAAAATATGTTTTCATCCATAATAACTTTGTAGAAGTTGCTTCAGTCTCTCTGGCAAATAATTATAATTTTTAAACTGATTAAATAAATATTTATATTAGAGATTAGAAGGGGTTTCAAGGACTTATTAGAGACTCTCTTTGTTGTAAATAGGATGAAATGGCTCTGATCTAATCTCCTGGGTAAATAACAGATTTTATAACTTTAATTAAAAATGGGAGAAGTGAGATCATTTTAAACAAATACTAAATACCATCAAGGATTTGATTCAAAAGTGACAAAAGACATCAGATGTAAAAAAAAAAAAAAACCAACCCAAACAAGAAGAATATTCTATCCTTGATTTCTGTTTTCTCAATAAAATAAAATGCCAGTTGCTGAAGGTTCCCTTCAGAGCTTGTAATGGGAGACTGAGAAATTAGGTCTGATCTTCAAACTCATATGGTTTACAAAGCCTATTGTTGTTTGAAGCTGGCATAACTTTAAGCAGACAATTGTTGTGATTTTGCATCTTATATGTTTTGTACATCAGCAGAATCTGGAGAACAAGGGATAGAGTTACAAAGACTTTATTTCAGTGTGGAAAGAGATAGCTTTGTTTCTGAAGAGATTACTCTCACGGATCAGGAGTTTTTTAACTGTTCATCCCTATATTAGTCTTGAATAAAAAAATCCACCCAGAAACAACAGGAAAGAAGTTTTTTTCCTTGTGACTACTATTTGTAGGTCATTTAATCATATGAGGGAGAGACTTTCACCCTCTTTCCAGAGTAATGAATGAATTTACAGTGGTTGGGAAGCAATTTTCCCATCCATTCCTCAACTGCGAAATTATTTCTGGGGGAATATTTTCTCTCTTAAGAGTCTTGTTGTCTTAAAATACTTTGTAGAATTTGGCCACTGTGGAAAATAAATTGTGAAGTAGAAGTGAAGATGATTGTGAAGATGTGAAGTAGAAATGTAAATCTCCTCTATTAATTATAAAAAAGACATGACACAGAAGTCCAAAAAAGGTTTGATACCTACTTCAGATAGCTCTTGAAGGTGCCACAGAGCAGAAATAAAGGACAGTCCTACAAATAATGCACTAGGACAAATGCTACTGGCTGTCAAGTCCAGTCCTTACTATAACTACCCTAAGTACCCAATGTGGTACATTTCTTAAACTTAAATTGAAGTAGTTTTTTCTTATTACTCTCTTAGATTTATTGTTCCAGGCCATCAATTTCTACTGTTCAGAATTCATTATATATTTACCCTGAATATACTGTTTCTGTGCCAATTTTGTTTCTATGCACAATTAATTCTCTCATTCTTTGCATTTACTCAGAAAATATTTGGTATTATGTATCATCCACACATCTTGGCCTTTTCTAAATTAAGATAAACAAGACAAGATAGTCTGGTCTCCCCACAATTCTCTTCTCCCTCTGCATCTATATGGTTTCTCCATGATGCTTCTGGTGTGGTATACTCTTGAGGATCTGCCAGAAATCTTCCACCAAGGCTTTGTAAAATGTCACTCATATGTCTATCTTTATTTCACATGTAGTTTTCCTGACTAAAATAATCTCTTTTTTCTGAATTTCTAGAAAAACAACTCAAAATTGTCTAATGATGAACTACATGCTCTATACATAATGCTCTATACATAAGGTTTGGTCTTGGTCTATTTTTGGTGGGGGTTTTTTTTGGATGCAGTTGTTATAATCCCTCATCAACTTCCAGGCTTTAGTTAAGTCTTAAACTCCTCTGTTGTCTTAAAGTCCTCTGTTGTTTGTGTGTTATTCTTAGACTTATTGACAGAGCATCCCAAAGCTGTGAATCAGAACTTTTCCATCTTGAAACAAGGGCAGGATGCAAAGACTGTCCACAGTACTCATCTAAGAGCTCCATTACCAGCCTCTCCTAACTAAAAGATTTGCTTTCAATATAGTCAATAATCCTCTTTTTCTATTATTTTATCAGTTTATCTGTATTCTCTGGTAATTTCCCATGCATGTTTTACTGAAATCTGGGTCGATAAGTGTCACAACCCAGTGGTGGAGCGCAAGGTGTTTGGTAAATTCTCATTCGTCTGAATAAAGACGCCAGACCACATTGTCAGGGAATTCTTGTGCTCTCTTGTACAGTCACCAGAACTTTGCAACCAGCCCTCTGTTTAGACTGGAAAGACATTGATTAACAAGCCCTTAAATTTATACATTGGATTTCCCCAAGAATAGAGGCAAACAAGCCCTTAATTTTGTGCAGGACACTTCAGTATTCACCGGTTCTGGCTCACAAATCACAACACAACTCCATAATCCCCCAGCTCCCACAGCTGTGTTCGTATGGAGTGTGGGGTAAAATACCATAGACATGCTCTCCTCAGAAGAAAAAGAATGTCATCAGCCCTTAGATCCCACATTGTTCTTGCAGTATGGATGGTCTAGAGCTGGAGCTGTGAGACAAAGGAAGTGGAAGAGAGGAAAGGAGAGGAGAAAGAGAAGAGAGGAAAACAGCAGGACAGGGCCCAATCCGCTCCCTTATTTAGTTCACCCGGTGCACACCTCTTATGTAAATTAGCCTTTTCATTCATTTTGTTCATGTGTGCCCAGCCAGCCCTTTTCCAGGAGGGGATTTGGGGTGGCAGGAGCGGAGCATGAGACTCAAGGGGAAGCAGGAAGTCAGCTGAGACCAGCACTGCCTGACCTCCACAGGACCCTCTGCTCCAGTCACGTTTTCCCTGTCATAACAGTCAGAATTTGAGACAAAACCTGCTTGGGTCTGGTTCTCAACAATTAGTTATATTTAATTTTCTTTTTTTAAGAGGCCTTACCTGAATGGTATTGCACAGTGCATAGATAGAACCACACTACTCACCATCATTTTTATTTGCTTCTATAATATTCAGTAGTTTTTTTTTTAAATAAACCAAAGCCCTGCCTACTGTTTAAGTTGGATAAAAGACTGCATTCAACTGTTGCTCTTTCTCCATTTATTAAATGGAGATGCTACAATCCCAATTTTTTAGACAAAAGGTACTGTTATCTGTTATCAGCCTTATAAATATATTAACAGTTCTTGGTATTTGACTTAGATTTAATGTGCAAGCTTTTTATACCTCTGGAATGCATATCTCCAATTTGAGATCTCTCCAAATTGAGTTTTACTTCAGTCTTAGATTTAATAATTCTTCTTGCCTGCTGTCTCTCCTATTATTTTGGGGGATAGTTGGCTAATCTTCTTCATCAATCCTACCAGAAAAAAGACAAAGCTTTAATTTACATTTGAGTTCATGCCAACACTGCCTTTAATCTTTGCTCTATTCTTACCATACAGCAGGAGTGGAGGTAGAGATGGGACACATTTTATTGTTCTCGATTGTTTATATGACTATTTTTGTGGTACAACTTAATTTACAAGTTCTAAGTCAGTGTGACTTTTGCTGTTGTTGTTATTATCTGACCATAGACTTCTAGGTTTTCTTTGCAAATACATATCTTTTTTTACATTTCTTCATTAATTTTTGTTTATTCTTTATGAGGAGAGGATTCTCCCAGTGACTCTCCTGCTTTTCCCTACACATTTCCCAAGTATGTTTTCACAAGGCTTCCTCACTTTGGTCACCTTGAAAGTAGCAAAGAACAGTGACTGGGCCATTTTTGGCCCTGGGGCCAGCTTGTGCATCAATACAATTAAAACTCTTTTGGCATCCAAAAGAGGTGCCTTATCCAAATTATCTATTAGGAACAATCATGCAAACTTGCTTAGGCACTGACTAGGAGAGCCCTTGGTGGCCCAGAGTAAAATCATGCCAGAGACCCTTTTAACAGCATGAGAGTGAGATAATAGAGCACCACAGGCAATGTTTAATTAACTCATGTAGATGAGTCACTGTGTTCCCCAGCTCTTCCTGCACACTCCCTGCAAACGAGGACAGAAAGCTGCTAATTCTCACGATCTTATCATGATTTTCACATATTTTGGAGTATATCTTAAAGCATAAATACTCAAAAAGACATATTTAGGGATAGTTTTACTATGCCTTCTAGAAAAAAAATGCTCAATTTTCTTTTCTTGGTTGGTTGGTTGGTTTGGGGTTTTGGTTGGTTTTTTGGTGGTTTTCTTTCATTGTTTTCGTTTGTTTGTTTGTTTTAATTTACCTATGGAGAAAGAGAAAATAACACTTACTACTTGAACACAAGACTTCCAATAAAAGGTATTCTGAACCCTGATTTTTTATTTTCTCCTCATTTCTATACCAGAAATAAGAAAAGGGTTTGAGTAATTTCTTCTGCATTTTCAGTCCAACTACTGAACTGTCCAGCTGCTTCAGTCCAAGTACTGAACTACTAATAATTTAACTATAATCTTGAGTGTTTTTCTGGAAAAAAACATAACAGGAACATGAACCAGCTTCTCAAAGGCTGCAGCAACTTCTGATGTGAAGTATGTAACCATGACAGGTTATGGATCAACTGAAAGCACAAAATAACAACATCAGTAATATTTGAAACTTGCCTTTCATGAGTTTGACAGAACAGCCAACTACAAGCAAAAAAAAAATTAGATAGCAAAGCATGAAATTTATTATTGCCATCTGAAAACAAGACTCAGCTAATTTACAAGTTGAAACAAAAATACTTTATTAGTAGTGCAATATGAGGGGAAAATAAGAGAGGGAAAAATCTGGTACATATTAGTAAAGCTTTCACTTTGCATTTGAAGCACCCGTCATTAGCTTGTTTGGGGGATTTGTTGTTTCATTGGAGGTTTTTTGTTCTACTGAACAAGCTTTTCCAAGATATGATTTAGGCCTCAAAATACCATGTTTTTATAGTAATTATATTTGAATCTGTTGAAAAGAAGTTTGAGTATCCTAAGAAACTTCCTGATCTGGATCAACACCCTAATAGTTAAGTTTAAAAAAAAAAAAAAGTAAAGCTATTGTTGTGTTTTCTTTTCTTGTGAAGCATTTCTCTGTAGTGGAACTATTGAGATGTGCTTTTGTGCAACTATTACTAATATTAGCAGCTTTCAAGATAAGTTTTAAGGACAGACCACTCATGATATTTTCTTTTGATTTTAACTGAATTTTCTGGATTGCTGAATAATTCTCTGATTTCACATATCTCAATCCATGCTGCTATGGTGATTTTATTTTAGTTGTTTGTTTGGATGGTTGGGTTTTTGTCTATTGTGAAACTATTCCTGTACAATCTTGGATTTTCTCTCTATTTTCATACGGTGAACTGACCTTGGCTGACCTCTAGATGCCTCCAAGCTGATCTTTCTCTCCCCTCCCAAACACAACAAGGAGAGAAAATTTAATGGAAGGCTTCTCTGTTGAGATAAGGACAGGGAGAGATCACTCCCCAGTTACTCTCATGAACAAAAGAGATTCAAGTCGGGAAAATCAGTTTAATTTCTTAATGATCAAATCAGAATAGAATACAAACAAATCTATAAACACCTCTCTTTTCTTCACAGGCTCAGCTTCATTCCTAACTTCTCTCCCTCCTCTCTCTGAGTAGCCCAGGGAGCCATTTCTTTCTCCTTATACTTTTGCTCTGCTCCAGGATGGAGTTCCTCCCGTGGGAGACAAAAGTTTCTCCAGCTCGAGCCCTTCCCAAAGGCTGCAGTTTGTCACGAAATGCTCCAGCATGGTTCCCTGTGGGGCCAAGGCCCTGCCAGCAGACCTGCTCCAGCCTGGGCCCTCTCAGGGTCTGTGTTGGTTTGCACTGGCCTGGTTTCTGGTAGCAGGGGGGCCACAAAGATGCTCCTGTGAGAAGCTGCTGGAAGCTTCCACCATGTCCAGCAGAGCCAATGGCTGATGGCTCTGGAGATGGACATGCTGCTGGCCGGGACTGGGCCAGAGAGAGAGGTTTGTAACACTTCTGTGATGACAGATTTGAGAAGGAATTCAAAACAAAGTCAGGTTTTTTTTCACTTCGGGTTAGAGAGGAGGAGGAGGTGAGAATATGTGAGGGAAAACAACATGGCAGCAGCAAGGTCAGTGGAGAAGGAGGGGGAGAAGGTGCTCCAGGAGCCGGAGCTGAGATTCCTCTGCAGGCCATGGTGAGATCATGGTGAAGCAGCTGTGCCCCTGCAACCCCTGGGGATCCACAGGGAGTGCAGAGATCCACCCACAGCCCGTGGGGATCCACAGGGAGTGCAGAGATCCACCCACAGCCCATGGAGGAGGTGCCCATGCCAGAGCTGTGGATGCCTGGGGAGGCTGTGATCCAGTGGGAGACCCAGAGCAGAGAGAGGGCCCTGCTCCCAGGCTGGAGCAGCCTGGCCTTGGAGGGCTGCACCCCGTGGGAGGAGAACCCCACGCCCCATGCAGCAGTTTTGGGAGGGCTGTGTGCCCCTGGGGGAGCTCACATTTCAGCAGTTTTGGGAGGGCTGTGTGCCCCTGGGGGAGCTCACATTTCAGCAGTTTTGGGAGGGCTGTGTGCCCCTGGGGGAGCTCACATTTCAGCAGTTTTGGGAGGGCTGTGTGCCCCTGGGGGAGCTCACATTTCAGCAGTTTTGGGAGGGCTGTGTGCCCCTGGGGGAGCTCACATTTCAGCAGTTTTGGGAGGGCTGTGTGCCCCTGGGGGAGCTCACATTTCAGCAGTTTTGGGAGGGCTGTGTGCCCCTGGGGGAGCTCACATTTCAGCAGTTTTGGGAGGGCTGTGTGCCCCTGGGGGAGCTCACATTTCAGCAGTTTTGGGAGGGCTGTGTGCCCCTGGGGGAGCTCACATTTCAGCAGTTTTGGGAGGGCTGTGTGCCCCTGGGGGAGCTCACATTTCAGCAGTTTTGGGAGGGCTGTGTGCCCCTGGGGGAGCTCACATTTCAGCAGTTTTGGGAGGGCTGTGTGCCCCTGGGGGAGCTCACATTTCAGCAGTTTTGGGAGGGCTGTGTGCCCCTGGGGGAGCTCACATTTCAGCAGTTTTGGGAGGGCTGTGTGCCCCTGGGGGAGCTCACATTTCAGCAGTTTTGGGAGGGCTGTGTGCCCCTGGGGGAGTTCACATTTCAGCAGTTTTGGGAGGGCTGTGTGCCCCTGGAGGAGCTCACGGAGCTGCAGGTGCGGTTTGGCTGCAGCTCCTGAGCGTGGCCCCACGCTGGAGAAGTTCCCACAGAACTATCCCCTGATGGAGGGACCCCACGGCCTCACAGGGGATGGACTCCTCTCCCAGGGCAGGGGAAGAAAATCTCAGTGATGAACTGACCAAACCCCCCTGCCTCGTCTGCCTGAGCTGTCGGTGGGAAGGAGGGAGGGGCCGAGGGAAGAAGGTGTTTGAAGGGCTTATTTTACTTCTCATTATCCTCCTCTGATTGTGTTAGTAATAAATTCACTTTGCAACTTAAGTTGAGCCTGCTTTGCCCTTTAAGTGTTTCTCCTGGTCCTTATCTTACCCATGAAACATTTGTTATTATTTTTCCCTTCTCCCTCCTCTGCCCAGCTGTGACAGGGGAGGGTGAGGGACCGGCTCTTGTGGTGCCTGGCATTTGGGCCAGAGTCAAACCACGACAAGGTCACAGCTTCCCTGCTACCAAAACCTTGCCAGGCACACCCACTACATGCAATTACTGTGATCTGCAATGAGGTCATCTCATCACTCCTTGGAAAGAGTTCCTGTTTCTCTTCTAAGTTGTCATTGCGTGTTATTTGCCAAGGAAAACAGTGCCAGTTCACAGAGGCTCAGTGCTTATATAGTCAGCATTATGTTGAGAGATGATTGCTGTTCTCTAGAAAGCACTGATTATCTAGGTTTAATATCACCCAAATAATCACAGCCAAAGAAATACCAATGAAGATGCTTTTAACTAAATTTTTGCTCTTCAATACTTCCCTTGTAAAATCTGTGCACTGATGATTCAACATTATTTTGGTTTGCTTCACCCAGGGGTAGCATCTTTCATTTGTCTTGATTCCTTCATAGTTTAACTCCATACCGCTGTTTAGAATTCTTTTTTTTTTATTCTTTGTGCCTGTGTTTACTGTCTTTCCACACAGGAGGAAGTACCTTTCCAGTTATGGAATATACCAATGAAATGCAAATTACCCCAGTGGTCTAAGAGATTCCAGAAATCTAAGGTGAAGGCACCTGACATGCCCTTGCCACCTGCCACTGTACTGAACTAAATCAAAAGAGGACAAGAAGATGGCACCACTGTAAGGATTATGGATGATGTGTCAGGCATTATTTTAAATTTTTTTATCTTCTGTCAGCTTAAATTGGATTCTTGAAAGGTACTGAGGCGGATAACAGGACTGCAAAAGTGCCTAAATTAAAAATGTTTCTTTTTTACCTATGAGACAGTATCATTTCTGTTACTTATTCAGAGTATTATCTGTTAAATGTGGTTAAAAATGTAAGATTTTATTTCTTCTGCTGTTATAGCCAGCTACAGCTATGTTCAAATGAAGGTTTCTCCCCAGAAATAAACAAAATAACACTGAGTACAATCTGAGGCAATGATCCAATTTACTGATGGCCTCCGGTTGCCAAGGTGCCACAACTGACTCTAAATGAAGGTAATGTGACTATACAGCTGTCACCAAGGGAATGGGGAAATAAGTGGGGTTCCAAAAACATACGTGGGAGTATGATTTGACCTGGAGAACAAAGAATGAAGAAGGAGGTTGGAAAAGACTGACTTTTGGTACCTCAAGTTGGATGGAGATGGAAAAAACCAAAAGTATCATTTTGTTAGCATGCTCTGCCCATTGCTGGATGTTTCTGTGCTGGCATCACTGCCACCTGTCAAAACACAGGTGTGTGCTGTGTCCTTACGGAGGAATTGGATCAGCTCGGGAGAAGTTAATCCCCAAATGCAGACTGACAGTGCAATGCCCAACTTTATGGTGCACAGTTACCTGGCAACGTGCACAGCCCTTCCTAAGGGTTTATGTTCTTCGTGCTGTACAGGAATAAAACCTTGTGTTTAAGGAGGCAAATCACAGAAAACAGCACACGAGGTAATGAGCATTTATGCCAGAGGATACAAAACTGTGAGAGCAAACATATTTAATAAAGTGTGCCTTCCTCTCAGAGTTAGATGCTTCCCTCAGGTCAGTATAAATTGTCTGTCCCCAGCAGAAATTTAGCCCCTGAGCTGAGCGTCTATGAAAGCTCCTTCTCAAACTGAGACTGGTGCAAGGGCTGTGATGGCTTCACTCTTTTCCTACTCTGTTCCTGCCAAGGGCAATGGGACTGATTTAAGCATTACCAGGTAAGGATTTTTGAGGTTGGATGGATTCCTTCCATTGAAGCCGTTCTACTTCATATACAGTAATTAAATATTCAATAGTCCAAAGAAAGCACAGGAAAAATGACTTTGTAGCCTGTGGGTAAGCAGCTTGTTTATGAAGATGTCCAAATTCATATAGTTCCTCTCTTCAGTCCTTTCAGACGTTACCTAAAGTTTGCAGCTTCAGCCTCTCCAGCAAATTAACTATTAGGTTTTTCCAACTCACATGAGACAGCCAAAGGCACTGGATCTCAGAATGTACTGGGGTTTTTCAGTGGATGTAGCCTTCCTTTTGTTTTGTAGATGGATGTGTTTTTACAATGCTCTTTGTTTCAGTCACGTATTGCTTCATGCACTTTTCCAAAGCAATCAAATAAAGTAGTAACATCAAATTTTATTTTTCTGAGACAAGCTAAAAATAATGCTGAGGATTTTTCCCACAGTTTGTTTTTACTTGGAGACTGAGAAAAAACCTGGACACAATTTCTTTAAGGATTTGCCTGAGAATTATTGCTGAGTTTTCAGAAGTCCCTCAAGACTTCATTGTAAATCCATACAACATATGCCTGGATGGGGCAGAATATGAGATTAATACCTGAAAAGAGATACTTAACCATGGAAAGATTTCAGTGGGAGGTGAGTATGCAGAAAATCCCTTAGATAGGACTTTTGGCTATCAAGGAGCATGCCTGAGAACATGTCTTAAACAGAAGGGATTATTACAGCCTTGATTAAAGGTTAGAAAGCCCCTAGAGTCCTTCTCTTTTCCTTATACTTCTTTATTGTGCTTTTTTCAATTTAATTTATTTGTTGTTCTGAAGTTTGAAGGTTTTCATAAAAACCTGGCAAACATACTTAATCATTAATTTACTGGCCCTAAAGTTGAGAAAAATTCTGTACTTGTTCAGGCATGAAAGACAAAACCGTATTGACAATACCTATTGTTAAAGATGATTCACATCTATTAATAAATTTTTTCCTGTTTTCTCCTTGTCTGCCTTTAGTACCTCAGAATCTGTTGCTACCCCTTTTCTTTGGATGGAATTAAATGGGTTAGTTTTAATGTTGGTTTTTTTCCCTTTCTGAATTTCCTGAAAGATTAAAGGAGAAAAAGTATACCCAAAAGGAACAAGTAATTTATAAATTATGACAGGAGTAATCATGCAAACAAACAAAAGAACCAATACATGAAAGTGGATGAGGTGACTTCGTAATAATTTGCAATGTATTGTGTGCCAAATATGTATTTTAATGGGCTTTCACTGTTATTGGGTCCAGATACCGGAAGAAAACACATCAATTTAAGTTTATTGAAGCCTACCATGATACAGGTGGTAGTGGCAGCAAAGAAGACAGTGGTATGGACTGTAAGAAGAGGACAAGAACTCTTGCTTCTGATTTAATATCTTCAGAAAAACCTTTATTTTTACTATCCTTGTCTTCCTGTTTTCTTGGCAGTGCTGTACTGATGCTAATGGCAACTGCTGTGCTAGTCCCACAAATGGAGAACTGAAAATTGAGTAAAGCCTGTATTAGACTCTCCTTTCTCACATTAATCTTCCTATATCTTTTGCACACAATCTTTTAAACATACTCTGACAAGGCTCTGTGCTATCAGGCAGGCTCAGATCTGACAGATACCTAACTTGAAGAAGGCACAGTGTTTTCAGCAATGTTTTCTGCACCAAGCAGAAAGCTTCCAGCTGGAGCTCTCTGGCATCTGTTGGGTGCAGAATACATGACATACCTCTCAAGCAAGCAGTTTGTTGTAGCACTGTCATGGTTTACCACAGCAGGCAGCTAAAGCCCCCTGCAGTCACTAATTTACTTGCCCCTGGTCAAAAGGGGGAGAGAATCAAAACAGTAAAAGTGAGAAAAACTCATGGGCTGAGATAAAGAGAATTTAATGAGTAAACAAAAGCCGTGCACACAAGCAAAGCTGAGCAAAGCAAGGAATTAATTCAGTGCTTCCCATGGGCAGGTAGGTGTTCAGCCATCCCAGGAAAGCCAGGATCCATCACAGATGGTGGCAAACACCATCACTCTGAATATCCTCCCCTTCCCTCTCCTTCCCCCAGCTCGGTATGCTGAGCCACATATACCAGATGGTCTGGGATGTCCCTGTGGTCAGCTGGGGTCAGCTGCCTCACCTGTGACCCCACAACATCTTGTGCACCTCCAGCCTCCTCACCAGTGGGGTGGAAGAGAAACAGAGTGTACAGTTTGACACTCTGCAAACACTGCTCAGCAATAACCAAAACACCCCTGTATTATCTGCATTGTTTCCAGCCAAAACAACCAAAACACAGTCCCATACCAGCTGCTATAGAGAAAATTAACTCTACCCATGCCAAAACCAGCACAGGCAGGCATATGAAAAGTTCACAAAAAACAACCCCCATGAGAATAAAAGAATAAACCCTGATTTGAGCAAATGCAGTATCAACCTAAAGTATTTTAGGCATGAAATGTTCATTTTATAATGGTTTGAATGTTATAAAAGTCTCTAAAGCAGCTCTAAGTAACATTATGTATGGGTACAAAACTTCTTGTTAGATTAAGTCATCAGCAAAACTAAATCAAAAAATCTATGCATGCCTATATTTAAACTATTATTTTTTTCTAATCTTCATAGTCCATATTCAGGCTTAGCATCCACATTTCCTCTTCTGTCTGATGGTTCTTGCTCCAGCAACAAGGAATATCAATGCACCTTCTGGGACAGGCTTGACATTGGAGTCTGCCATCTAGGACAGACAGAAATTTCACAACAGACATAGTACTTTGAAGGTAATTCATAGGAGACGATTGTCGAGAATTGTGTTCATTCATTTTACAGATGGATGATTTTTCATAGAACACTTATCTGTCCCTTGTTTTCCCCTCCCTGTTCCATATCTTCCAATGTCATCTTGCTGGTAAGAAAAAATCCATTTTGGTAACAGAGGGAGAGTGATTCTCCAGCTACATTAAAGGATAACTTAAATCATCACCTTCATAAGCAATATAAACAAAGTCATAAGTTCTTTCTGTGTTCATTCTTGTGATCACATGAATGAGCAGTACACGGTGTTTCTGCAGCATCTTTAATAGAGTGTCTCAAACTAATTTTCCAGCAATTACCGAATTATAACACATATGTGACCTAAGATTTTCAATTGTCCCACTTGTCTCAACAGCAAACTTCGTGTTCTTAGAGTTTGGAAGATTAATTTTAAAACATACTTTAATTACTTTTATCAAATTAGGAAAATTTAATTGCTTTTAGAATTTGACAATTAAATATTAGTAGAATTTTAAATGTATAATTATACAATTTCAAGAAGTTATTGTGGTTATTTGAAACCTGAACCTTCTAAAATTTTGAAATGTGAAGTTACCCTAGAGAAATAGCTTAATAATTTTCTATCAGTTTTTATATCTCTTTTCAACAATAAAGAATATAAATTTCAGTTGAGCAACATAGAAAAGTGGAAATAAAACCAAAGTGACTTTAAATATTACTAACTTAGCATATCTCTCAAAATTATTCCCCTAAGTGACCTGAGGTACTAGATATTAACTGTTTATGTGCATTTATTCCTCTAAGAAGCAGCAACAAACCAACCCCTCTTTTGCAGCTGTTGTTTAGGTTTGCATCCAGTGGGAAGCAACAGAGTGGGCATTCACATCCCTTGTAGTCACTGCAATACTCTAGACATGATCCTTACTAGGAAGGTGACTTACATTCACTAAAACAGAATGGCACAACTTTGATAAGAGCCTAAATTCAGAAAAGCAATGAATTTCATCATAGACTTACCACAAACCATGTCACCATCTAGATTAAAACACTAGGGTAGCAGTTTGGGAGAAATTGAACGAGGGCTCTGAGCAGCCTCGTTATGGGCTGTGACAGAAGCACTTAAAGGATCTGGAATGGAAAGTCCTCTTCAGTGAGAAACTGCCAAGTTTTGGAAACTTCTACTTATTATTTGCTTGATTGCTCACAGTCTTTAGAAGAGCTGTACAGAAATTGCTGGCAGTTTTAACAGAGTAGCTCCTTCTCTGTCAAGAACCAGATGCACCTGTTGTTCCATATATACAACAATAAAAATATGCTGAGTGTAAACCTTGGTGAGTCTCATTCCTAACCACATTACTGCTAATGCAGCCATTCAGGGTCCAACACAACAGGCAGGTAACAAGAAATGTGGTTCAGGTGAAACGTGTACATAATGTCATGGACTAAATTTTTATTGTATCTGCTTATGTGTTTCATGAGGCATTGCTATTGGATTAGTTGAAATGGAGTAACCACAGTCTCTAAAACTCTCACTAGAGCACTCTCTAGTGCATGTAGGGGGCACCTGATTGTTATTATTGCTTTCATGGTCATATTTTGGAAAAGCTGTGAATTTTCTTGCAGACAGGATACCTACTAGGTTTACTGAATTTCTGTATTCTTCAAATATGCTTTGGGGCCACGTTCTGGAAAAATTCATGCTAGTAGCTCCTGAAGAAAACCATCAGCATATCGTGTCAGTTGGGATATTTTCCAGCACCTGCTTATCAAAAGGATTTTCCTGGCACTCTGTGAAAATTTCAGAAGCCCTTGCAGAGATGGCACCTGATACAGAAGGCTGTCACAGCCTTTCCTAGAAACCCCCTGATATTGGCTGCAGCCACATCGGGCCTGTCAGCAGCTGGAGCTCCGCTGAACTTGGGCTGTGTGCCATGAATCAATGATCGAATGTGACAGGTCTTTTTGGGAACACACCCAACAGTGGGCACACAGCAGTACTTTCTTTAATATCCTTGCAAATCAGGCTATATATATAGCTGGTTAATATACATGATATATATTTTATCATCAGTAAAACTGGATTAAATATAAATAATTTTTTAAAATAAAATATAGTTCAGCTTCGATGACAGTATATACCATTTATATGGTACAGCGACCTCAGAGACAGAATTATCCCTCAAGAACACCTAATGAAAATGATGAAGCTGAGAAAAAGGCAACATTTCTGAGAATAACAGGAACATCTACATTAGCAACAGAAAAAGTGGCTAAAAATAAGCCAAGGCACAAATGCATACTGCAGAGAATGGAAAACCCAGCTCCATACCAATCTATATTTTCCTCCCTTCAGTTTGCCTCCTGTGGATTTTTGTCTCCAGGACTATCTTCTCTTTAATATTTGGAAAAATAATCTTTCCAAATTTTTGGACGAATTTGGACATGAATAAAGGATAAATCTTTTTCATTTCAAATCCTTGGTTAAAGATTTGCTTTCACTTCAGAGAACTGACAGCAAGGTTGTGTTTAACCCATTGCCTTCATCCTTACAAATTAGAGTGGAAGCATCCAAGTGTGAAGTCTCAGAAGCCTGCACAGACTGTCTTGTGGCACTTGAAGAAGATCTCTCCCTACATGCCAAGGCAGTACACATCTGCCTAAGGGTTTTGGAGAGGCAAAGATCTGTTTCTGCCACTCTTTGATGTGGGCAGGTGCTGGGAAGAGCAGCAGCAACAGTGCAGTTTTCCCGCCCCTTCCTCTCCTCTTTTCCACAGTCCTCCTCAACTCAGATTTGCATTCGTTGTAGGTATAGATAATCTCTAAAAACATGAATAACCTCGTCGTCATGAAAGTGTTTGTGTGATCATGTGATTGCTTACACATTTTCATAACTTTATTCTTCCTCCTTGTCGTGGGATGATCTTGTATTCCCCCTCCTCGATTTGTGTCCAAACTGGCACATTCCTGAAGATAAAACTGACGGGAATAATTATACATCTTTTGCATGTAAGCATGTAGAGTTTACATATAACACTTTGGAAAAATTAAATACATTCTCATTTCTAGATTTTTGCATACCTAGTTCTTTGGGGCATGTATGGGAAGTTGGAAAGCTATCTGCTTTAGTTTCTAGGAACCCAGTGAATTTCAGAGGCCCTTTTTTTCCAGCCCTTGTGTATGGTGTGAAAGCTGAGGACTCTGAAGAAAGCCTTATGTGCATCTCAGCAAGACCAGCAGTCGTGGCCTGGGCTGTCCCACCTGTCCTGCTCTAGACCCTACCCCATCTGGGAGGCAACTTCCAGTGGAATTTGTTATTAGTGACCATTCACATTTCAAAGCACATGCACAGCATCCAGATAAAACAAATGACACTGAGAACACACCCTGGCACCATGGCACTTATCAGCTTTCTCTTAGCAGGAACCTGAGCGGACTTGAAACGTTCCAGTGCAGCACTTGTAAAGAAAGATTAATGTCTCTGTTGAGGAGAAAGTAAATCAGGATCCTCTTAATTTTAGTGTTTAAGTTCCCTCTTCTAAAGTTTAATCTAAAATAACAAAAAGGTTCACATCTATTAGTTCCCAAAAAGCACAGATCTAATGTCTATTAAAGATCCCTAACCACAGCGGCACCTTACAGTACATTTTTCTTCTGCATTAGAGGCAAAACTCTGTTTTTTCTGGATGCTCTGTAGCATATAAAGTTTGAATTTATTGACTTTCATTTTTAAAACTAAAAATAGCACTTCTAAATTTTATTTACAATGGCATCCAGTACCAATACATTATTACATTTGATTTATTTTGATAGCTAACCAAGCTCATAGCAAATCACAAGTGAATGCAGTAGGTTATGGAAGAGAAAATGGAAGTTTAAATGGTAGGAGTAGCAAGTGTGATTCAGTAGCTGAAAAACAGTAATACTATTTGCTATTTTATTTGAAGTTCTGTTCAGCATGTCTTACCACAGAGGGGGAGAAAAAAAAATTAACACAAAACTCAGTGTGTTCATGATAAACCTCATCATTCTGTCTCCAATATTAACTGGTAAATATGCTAATACTTCAAATTTCACGATGGGCTATGTCTGGCTATGTGACTTGTAAGTCATGTGAAATCCTTTAAAATTAATGCCCTTGAGAGCTGTAAATTTTATGAACCAAAACTGGACATTTTAAACAACCTTCTAGTGGTTTTTATTAGACTTTTTTATACCTCATTAAAATCCTGGTTTGTGCTTTGACTAACACAAATTTTCTTTCCATCTTTTTTTTTCCCCCTATTGCAGTACTTAAAAATTGCCCTCCAAGTTGAAATTATGTACTTGTAGTGATTGCAGTGGTATTTTCTTGTCTTTCACACTTAACAGTTTGCAATTCTATGAAACTGAAACTTGCCTTATTCACAAATTAGAACATGGCTTTTACTCTTCATTTTATCCAAGTCATTAATTCTCAAAATTAAACAGCATCAACTATCACAAGCAGTAAACAATTGCTTCTGTGTATTGATTAAACAATAATATGTTACTATGACCTAAATGAGAGTATTTAAACTCATATCCCCGGTGTAATTTTGGGCTAGACTGCTGAATACCAGCATTTCAAAATCTATTTGAGTGTTAAGGCCCAAGTGATAGATCACAGATGTCTTACCTATTAAGAAACTGCAACGACACCATATTAAAAACAAGTCTCTTGCTAAATACACTTGCAGTTTTCATATTTCTTTTTTCTTTTCATAAAAAACTGTTTCTTGTGACAAAATGATAACATTCTTGTCATCAGTCAGTTCTAGGACATCCAGGAAATTGTGAATACACAACAGAGCTTCCTCAGCATTTAATTGAAATGGAACATTTTGAAATTCAATTAATTTTAAATCAATAAAAGACCTTTTCACATTGACACTTTCTATGGTTTGTATTTATTCTTTTAATGTTATTTTTAATTCATTTTCTCACATTTAAATTCTTCTTCAGGCCACATATTATATATCAAACTCAAAGGACATTCTGCTTCTTGTATCACACATTTCTTTAGTTGCTACTAAAGTTTGATGGCTTCAACAAAGATTAGTGAGAACAGATAAAATAGGTAGCATGAGCTTTTCAACAGTTCCCAAAGGAAAACCTTTGCTCGAGTGCCTGGTAATTTTGTCCCAGAGTGCTTTGCTACCCCCTAACACTTCTGCTGCTAATGACAGAAGAGGATAACCTGACTCTGCATCAACAATTTGTTCAATAAGAAAGGGACTATTTCTACAGCTATTCTTTTAATAATGACTTTATTTCCACACCTGGATGTGTTTTGGTATCCTGTCTGCAATTAGCAGTGTCAGTCTAAGTCTCAAAATTTCCTGTTATAATCCCAACAAGCAAAATTTAAGATAATTCAGTTTTTATAAGCAAACAGGAAAGGAATCTCTTTGCTTCATCTCAGTTGCCAGCTGGTGATGATGAGAGGTAAATTGACTTGTGTCTTCAAAACTCAAAGCAGGTGAAAACATCATTTGTTTTATTTTCATTAGTACTTTCCCAAGGTCTGTTCGCATCGAGCATTGCATTAGTGCTTCACTTGGATCAGAAATACTATTTCAAAACGTTTGTCCCTGCTTATGATGCTTTGGTGCACACCATGGAGGTGGCTCAGGGTGCTTGATCTGAATTCCCTTTGGGTGAAACTGAACTTCAGTGAACTCTGCAGGGATTCCCTTACTGTGCCCCCATGTGAATGGGAGCTCAGGCTGTGGAGCCAGAAAGACTTGGCCTGAAACCTCCTTTTCCTGCCCGTGCTTTAAATGTGTGCACCATGGACAGGGTGTGCTCAGCACTGTCTGGTTTGCTCTGCAGGGCTGTTCACACTGCTAAACCTGATGGGGTGCTTCTTTGTGCTTACAAAATAAAGTTATTATGAAATGTAAATGCCTGAGAACATGAACCCTGGAAAAACTGGTTGTCAATCACTCTATGATAATATACATGTAATGAAATGCAAATGTCTGTTTATAAAATTAGTTTCACAAGGAATTGCTTAATGTCTATTGGACTGACATTTTTCAAAGATCAAGTTTAAAGCAAATATATGCATGTTACTTTTCACTTAAGTGAAAAAGATTATACAAACTTGGTTGGAGAAGAGCCATCCTTACCATAGGCTGCATTACTGCAGTTAAGATTGTTTTACAATTGACATTTTTTAGAAAATCATTTCATATTCAGGAAGATGAGTAGGTTTACCAGACAGGAACAGGAACATACTGACCTCTTCCAAATGGGTACAGGCTCATGGGAGGGCTTTTGATGAAGGTTTTATAAAAATGTCAGACAGAAGGATTTTACAGACAGCAGACCCCATGAACCCTCATGTGATATTTTCAAAAGTACTTGCATGCACTTGTAAGATGATGAATGCACTAATAATGTGAGAGAGGAATGAAGTAGGCTGCAGAAGATCTAGCTGGGTCTCTACATTAAAGATCAAAAAAAGTCCTTTTGCTCAGGATTTTTTTTAATTTTAAAGCTATCTAAATGTCAGAGACAGGATTATGACCTCTTTGAACTTCTTACCATTCTAATATTGGAGTGCTTGCAACTGGAATATTATGGTTCAATTTCAACAGACAAACAGGTAATTCCAGATAAAAACACACACTTTCTTCCCTACTTCGTTATTACTTGAAACAAACCTGGGAGGTTAGAGAGTACTCTCCAGAGAGCAATCCATCCAAAGATTATTCAAAAGCTAAAACAAGAGGAATTAATCCCATTCTGAGGATGCCTATCTCTCCAGTTGAAAAGGGAGAATAACTTGTAGTATATGCTGACTAGTTAGGTAACCATAGTTCAGTATGAAAATTCCCATTCTAAGTGTCCATTTAAAATTTTTGTGGTGGATGAGAAAATTCCCTTAAAAATCTTCGTGTCAGTGCTAGCTTCTGTTTTCAAATGCTAATTCCTTCCTTTTGCTAATTTATTAGGATTACACAGGCATGGTATAACTTCATTGACACAAATGGGTGTTTGATCAGATTGCTGAGCTCAGTCAGTGCTGTTCACCATTAATCATCAGCTTTTCTTCCTTCCCAGCATTGTGCTTGTCTAGAATGAGCCCAGACCTCATTAATGAAACATCATTGTCAGTGCTGTGTCATAATCTGACTGCTTAGACGTGCTCACACCTGGTGCTCTCTGATGCTCAGATGGGACTGGAGCCAAAGAAGAAACAGGGTCCTGTGGGCCATTGGGTGGCAGTGGCTTGTACAATATTGCAAGCCTCAGGACATTTCCTGACCTTCATTGCTCTACCAACCTCTGTGCAGCTCTGTGGGCACCGCTGTGAAAGTGAAAAGGTAAAATCAGTGTAACCACTGCTGCCTCGGGCACCATAATAAATCCTGCTGCCCCCCCGGGGTGTTAAAGCTGTGATTACCCAGTGCTTCTATGGGTGGGAATGAAGGTTTCTGTGCAGCTTTAGCACAACCAGCTTTGGTTCACCACAGAACCAAAGGCAAAGAAATCCTAATGGTTAGCCAGTTGAATTTTCCTGGGTTTGAAATACGGCTCCAGCTAGTCAGTGTATGTAAAAGGCAGTTCATCCTTCTCAAAATTAAATCACATTATTTCTGAATATGCAGTATTTTTATGGAGAAAATTAGCATAGTTAATTTTAATTCAGTTTACCTCTCTTTAAAGCAAATGTTAACAATCATTTTGCAAAGCTGTTTTATGGATTCACATATTAATTCAGATCCTCTCAACTGCTATATGGCTACATATTGAATATTTATGTCATAATAAAAATTTAAGTTTATGGGATTTTAGAAATACTTGTTGTATTTTCTTAAAATGAAAGTTCCACTTGAAACAAAGGTAGATAGTTATATTTTATTAATATTTTCAGTAGTGGAATTATGAATATAATTTTTATTAGTTGTTGTTTACTTTCAAAAAAAATTAGGAAAGAAAAATCCATATGTGTAGAGAACTGAACACCACTGAAACTTATTGTTTCAATATAACAATAGTCACACTGAGGTTGAAAAGGAGCATACTCTTAACTTTATTTCCAGATCACAGAATATTCTAAGTTGGAAGGGAAACACAAGGATCATCAATTCCAGATTTACTTGCAATTATATTCTCAACTTTTATATCAATGTATTTGTGTGTTTTGGTTGGACTTGTTTAAGTTTTTGAGGGGGGTGTTTGATTTGTGTTGTTTTGTTTTTCCCTGAGATCTGCTTTAAATCAGTTACATGTTTCAGGGCAGTCTCAGCTGTATTGAAATAATAAGTCCTGATGTGCCTCATTTGCAGAATGAGTCTGTGCCCAGCCAGAGCTGTCCAGGGCTCTAAATTTCAGAAGGCTTATTAGCTAGAATCTACTGCTGTACCTGAGCAGGATAAATCTGTTCTTCCTACATTTATCTGAGCTATGCAACATTTCCAGCTTCAAAGTGAAAGGGATTCTTGGTAGTCTGAGCATGATAAATTGTAATAAAAGTAAGGTTATGCAATGAGTTTCAAGGCATGGGTATTATGAAAATTTTTCATCACCTGGACTATCCCACTCCCTCTTTTTTTTCTTTCAATGGAGACTCATCTCCATAGTTACCCTATCAGGTATCTCACAGCCCAGAGATAATTACATACAGAACAAACAACGAGCCTACCTTCTCAGTTTGACTCCTCTCCAGCCTGCTGGCCTCAGCTCTTTAGTTCTTAACACAGCAAATTCTAATCACAAACCTAGCTCAGAAGAGCAGCAATTCTTGTTAGTCCCTGCACTAAGTATGACCTATTTAAGATCTCATCCTAGCCCTGCTAATCTTGGAAATTCAATCAATAAACCTGGCTCTGCTCTTTCAGGTGCTGCCCTAACACAACCATTAAATGCAAGTGCAGTGACCTTCCCCAGGCCCGATATCAATCAAATGCCAAATGCCACTGATGGCATTGACCTTCATCTTATCTTTGCAGGCTTTGTAGGATCTCTCAGTGAACCAGAGTGGTCAGACTTGATTCTAATTCTAAACCAGATTCTGACATTAGTTTAAAAACAAGGTACTGTAATGACCTTGATTAACTCAAGCAATAATCACAAACATAGAGCTCACTTGATTTGTTACTTTCCAGCCATACCTTTCTTCCAGTGGCAGTATCTGGATCTAAAGAGAAAAACATGGGGTTTACCTCATGCTATTTATTCTCAAATACTCAAGCAATTAAGATAAATTCATCCAGTTTTCCTAAAGACTGACACTAAGTTGACTCAAATGCAATACTACCTTTAACAAAGTCAGCCAGAAACCCTCTGTTGGCATTCACTCCTACTTAATATAATAAAATACAATAATTCTTCTTACTAAAGCTTAACACCAAACCTACATTTAACATAGTAGTTTATTAGCTCCTTCTAACCAGGAACAGAACAAAATGTATCTAAAAACCCATGTCTGTGTGCCATGAGGATTCATACTGGACATTAATTCTCCTACTTCATCTGTCCCAAAGCCTACTACAGGCCTGAACATAGCCTTAACACAAGAAAGCACTCACCCCTCACAGTCTCAGAATAAATTATACACTGAATCTGACTGAATTAATCCAGGAGTTAGTTCTTCAACCTCTGCTATCCTGAGTTCTGACTCTGGGTTAAAGTAATCCCTCCCCTGCACCTTGCAGGATCAGACAGCCTGTGTTCCTCTCCTCCCAGGGGTGATGTTGAAGTCCTCAAACAGCCCATGATTCACCTTCCCTGTTCCAGGATTGCTCATCACCATTAGCCATGCAGCATTTCCAGGCAGAACCTTGGGGTTGTTCCACATCTAAGCACAGCCATGATGAAAACTGTTCTAATTCATTCTCCTCCTGAATCCTGTCTAAGGTATTTGCCCATGTCAGCAACAACCTTTATTGATCTTAGCAGGACCAAAATATACAGCTGTCTCCACTATTCTAAATTTTACTGCTGCTCCAGCAGTGGCAGCAGGGATCTCCTGACAGCTCCTGGTCTGACAAAGTGTGCTGCTGGGGCGTTTTCAGAGAAGTCAGTCACAGGACTAACACACAGCTAAATGTTAATTCTTGAGCCAGTGACAGATTCTGCTGTATACTGTCAAGGAGAGATTAAGACTAGAGTTAGAGGACTGGAGAGCAAGAAGGCACTGGGAGATTTATTGCTCACTCCTGTGAGGCTGGGGTAGGAGTTTTTCACAAGTGAATGTTTTAAGGCACTGCTAGGAATTGATGAGTGGTGGCACTGTAATTTCATTAGGGTTAAGACTAGAAGTAACAGGATTTAAAGAACAAAGTGTATCTATATCATGACAGATCCACAGAGTTAGGATGTAACTTTTATGTGGTTATAATATCAGTCTTTTCCACTTGCTCTGACAGGCTCCAGGGGAAAACCAGCTTCCATTCTCATAGGGGTAGCAGTCATAAGCACTAGTCTTAATCATAAATTCTAATACAAATTCTGCTGGATAAAATCCTAATGTTATCATCCATATCTCCAGTTCTCTGTCAGTTCTGAGACTCCATGTTGGTCACAGGCCACAGATAGCCTGGAGGCAGTCATACTGACATTATAGAATCAAGCAAGTTACTAGATCAGAAACACGTGCTTTCAGAATTTCAGTTTCAGAAGAGACCCAGGTAGCATTCATAAAGGCAGGACCCAAGCATATTTAATAGAAAGAGTAGTCAGCTTTATTTAATGAATCAACAGTAGTGTTTGGATTATCAAATTACAGTCTCACAAATAATCAGTGAACCATTCTTCCCATAAAACCCATAGCTCCTCCTTGGTTCCTGCAAAAGTCAAACAAATGTTGGACTCTGTCATTTTATATAAGGAAGAATGTTGCTTATTCTTTAGCAAGCCACAGGTATTGCTAGTTAGATAAACTTTATCCCATTGGGTTTCCATTTATATTACTTTGTCTGGCAATTTATATAAATAGCTATAAGAACAGTAATCTAAGTATAATCCTTTCATAAAAACAAAGAAACAAAAAACCCAAACCAAACAAAAAAAAAAAAAAAAAAAAAACAAAAAAAAAAAAAAAAAAACAAAAACCTTTTAATTTTTCTTTTTGACACACAATCAAAACCAAGTATCTATACAACTCACAATTTTGAATTTACACATAATTATATGTTTATACCTGTTCATCTTCTGAACTATCCCTGGTTCAGATGTCCTCTAATGCCAGTTAATTGAAGGTTAGGGCCTTCATATATTAAACTTTATTCCTCCCAAACCCTACTATCTTAAATAGTAAAGCAAACTCAAGTTCTAACTCAAATGTTGCCAGTCCCAACTATAACACCTTGGTTGTTCTCACCCCTTACTCATCTGCTTGCCAAAGCAGGAGGAAAGAGCATTCATAGATATGAAAGACAATTACTGCTCTGAGATGTGCAATTCTTAGAGTGAGGACTAGGTTAGGTTATATTTTAAGAGGATTTAGGTCACAGGACTGCTTTAAATATTGCAGTAAAGTTTGTGTCTTGAATGCAATCCAGAGAAAAAAAGAATAATGAATAAAGTGGGTCACGCAAGGCTGGTGAGAATGCTCTGGCGGAAAGAAATAATTATCGTATTGTAGTCTGGACCAGGGTGGGTTCACTTGTCAGCAAAATATATTAAAGTTTGAATCAGTAGAGCCTAAATAAATAGTTTTACTGCTTAAATAATCTTATATGCTTGTGGTTAGATCATGAAATCTTACAGAAAATCATATTTTTTTTAATAAATTCTGGATGAACATGTGGCTCAGCTTCAGTTCAGGGGTCAGGGCAGGAAAGACTGAATAGCTATTATTGCTATGATCACACAAAGGTTTACATTTAGTAACAAGGAATATGATCATCTCTGGTCTAAGGGCAGTTTCTGCTTTTTAAGAGAAGTAAGATACAAGGATGGTAGAGTTGGGCTGAGCTGCAATGGTGTAGTTTCAACTTTAAGGGTAGTCCTGAACAAGAAAAGTAAGGCTTTTAGAGTTTAGAAAAGCAAAGAAAGATACTTGGTCAGAGATAGATTACAGTTTTGGAGTCAGGTTTGTGTCTGTAGTCTTCCAAATTTATAGAGTTAAGATCCTAGGTGTCAGCAGGAACTGAGGTTATATTTATGCTCCTAACTCATACTGGTGTAACTGGGCCATGATTTTGGTATAACATGGATCAGTTCTCAAGCTGAAAGCAGCAGCTGATCAGGTACATTAACTTCTTATCCTCTCAAGCACTTAATACTGAGATCAGAGGCATCAGCAGAAACAAATAATTCAAAATATTACTTTCAGGGATATGATAGTAACCCATGGAAATTTTTTAACTAATTATGTTTAAAGTGGCATTATGGGTTTGGCTGAGATTAAAGGCAAGAGGCCTCAATCTCCTGATAAGATGTGCAAGGAAGGAGGACTCACATGAGGCCTGTTTGAAAGTGCAAGATGTTGTGGCACCATTCTGACATCAGGTAGGATTTATTGCACCTCTGGAAGTTTCTTGATGTTGGTGTTAGATTTGGAGTCAGGACTCAGCAGAACCTGAAATGCCAAGTTTGTTTCTCAAATACCACAGGACAAAAGTAAGGGTTTGTAAAGATGTATTGCCACCAGCTAAGGGATTAATGAGGTACTCTGCTACAGTGGTAATTTGGCTTCAGAATAGATTGCAGTCAGAAGTGCCTACATGGGGAATATCCTAAATCCAATTCTAAAATGAGGATTACTGACAATAGGAATGTTTGAGGGAGATGCATGGGAGTTGCAAGGTTATGACATTTAATTCAGAGTTAGGAATTCGTTTTAGGAGAGAAAGGACTAAAGATTGATTTAAATTCATTGCTGTTCCTGGCTGGGCAAAGGCAATTTTCAGTAAGTTGGATCCTTTGTTGTCATTTCAGGGTAACAGCAGTCTTTGTGGTGCAGGATTCCACATGTGTGTATATAAAGATCTATATATGTATAGAATATATGTAGATATACATGTACATAGGGATTCACAGAGTTAAATTTTGATTTGGGACTGAATCTAAATTAGTTTTCAGGAACAGTTCTGAACTGAAGGAGCTGAATCATTGACTATTGCATCTTAATTCATTACATTCTTGAAGGAAGAATAATCTTTAGGCAGTCTATGTTTTAAGCATAGAAATAGAGTTCAACCCACCAGACTTCCCAGAATACTGACTCATTGCTGAATTTGGAAAGCCCTACCATGGCCCTGAGACACAAACAGATTATACACACTTCAGAACTCAAACAGGGCTCACCTGGCTCTGATATTAACATGTATGTGCAGCTGTGAAGGCAGTAAAATTGAGCACTGCCTTTAACCACAGCCAAAGGGAGCAGCAAGAGTGTTGCCTTTAGACCCCATCTAAAGCTGTGTTAGTGAAGGCACCAAATTGTATTTCCTTTCAGCCCAGGATAGATCATCCAAGCAGGAAAGACTAGAAAGATTTCAATTCCTACAGTAGTCCATTGTTCAATGACTTGTTTGTTGTTTCCTCTCTTCAACACCCATTACGTGAATACATGCAGAAAAGAGGAGTATTTAGCTTAATTATTCCGCTAAAAACATCTATTTGAGGCTCCAGAATACAAAACGTAAGGCCGGGTAAAAGGAGAATTTTAAAATAATTAGTTCAGGGTTTGACTTTTTTTCTGACAAAAATAGGGATCAGATAGAAGCAAGTAATTACTTCACTGGTTACATTGTTCTCTCTTGTTAACATATAAAACCAATTATGAGAAATGAAGATATTTTAATATAATTACTACATTGATTCACTTTTTCTTGTTCTTTTTATTTCAAAAGAGCATGACAGATAAGTTGCTACTATAATCAGTTTGAAGTGAATTCTGTTCTGGTAAATGAGGTCACACTAATGGTCTTCATAAATGAAGTTTTCTGAAGTAGTGCTAGATAAAAATTTTTTATTACTCCTTCTACAGAAATATATATTTTGTTTAATATAAATTGAAATGCTTCATTTATTTGCATTTATTTAGAAATTTGGCAATGATTGCCTATAAGATTGAGAATATAAATGACATTTTACTACATTCTCTTATCAGTTGGGTCTAGCACTCAACTGTGGATATATATTTAAATATATACTCTGCCTATATTCACATTATTTTCATTTCAGAAAATGTTGCATCATTTAATCTGGTGAAATATGTGATATTTAGTAAGGCAGAGTTTGTCCAAATAGGGCACCTAATACATGTAATTTCTTAGTCTCTTATTGAAATGGAAAACAAAATATTCAGAGGATGACAGAAGCTGAATGGAAAAAGGCTTTTGAAGTGAATTTCTATTATTGCATTTGACACTTCCCATGGTAAACTACATTCCAATCTAATATATTTGTGAAAAAGTTCCCTAGTTCTGCCTGCAAACCCATTTCCATTAAAATCAGTGCCCCAGCTCCTGTAGGCTATGGAGGGTCTGAGACCAGCTGTTCTTGTCTAGATCCCTGTGCTGAGTCAGGCACAGGCAGAGGGTCCCTGCCTGTCCCATGGGGCTGTGGGTTTCCAAAATCCTCCTTCCTCTGCCATCCCCACTTCCTCTCTCTCTTTCCTTCAAAAGCTCCACGTGTCCCTGTGTGAGACAGGGTCAGTGTGAGCTCATAACCTCAGATCAGGCTTAGGAGAAAGAACCACAGCCAGAAAGTGGTACCTACATTTCTCTTTTTAGCTGTCTTGAACAGCTCTTCTCAGCCCTTTGCCCTCAGGATGAGGCACTTTACCCATGGCTTTAGCTCCTAAAAGATTGGAAACCTCATTTCTCATGCCCCTTATCAACTGAACTTAAGAAATTACTTTTTTAGTATTTTAGGCAAAGCATTTAATTCTTTTAGGAGAAAAAGAAAGATTTAAAGCACTGTAAATCTTATTTTCTGTCATAATTTTGGAGCTGTTAAATAAAATTCATTACTTTTGGTTCGTTTTGTGGGAAGTGTTAATCAGAAAAGCAGTGCAACTATAGAAGCCTTTTCATCACATATAAGCACTTTCATCATTAAAAGTGGACTCCAATCCTATTTAAGTAAAAGACATTTTGGCAGCAGTACCCATGTGTTGTTTAAAAAGTGTCCATCCTCCCCTATAGCTCTTTATGGCATAAGGAAGAATTTCACAGATAAATTGGTCAGCTGAAACTCACTGTTCTACAGTGGGAAAGTTCAGAGTTATAACAAGACGTTGCCAGTCTCAGAGCTACTGTTTTTATATTTCTCAGTAGGAACACAGTTTTTGACTAATAATTGTAAATTCTTTTATGGATACCTGATGTCACCTGAGAACGTGGATACAGTTGAATAAATGCTGTCAAGAAATGGACAGAAATTACCCTTAGTTGGATAAAAATGGACACAGTCCCATTCCAAACCCTTACAAGTATTTTCCATGTGGCAAACTCAAAGCTTTATTAACTTCTAGACAAAAAGAGATATCAATTACACTTGCCTGAATAGTAAAATGTTTCCTGAAGTTGTCTATTTTTCCAGTGCTGAGGAAAAGTGACAGAAAAATCTGTCATAAACATAAAAAAAGAGGAAAAAAACCCCAGAGCTAACACAGTCTAACACATTAACAAATTACAGATTGGGAAAATAAAAGCCCTGTGTTCCTCCTAGAGTTCCTGCAAACATTTGTACAGCGTGGAGTCTTCACAAAGCTTTTGGAAGTGTTGGGCTCACAAAACTGACTCCATTCTTGTAAGTGTCAGTGGGAATTTTACAGTGAATACTGAAGAGCTACACAATTACTTTTGAAACTATGATATCATGGTAGATATTTATATTTAAAAATTTCAGGGGAAAATGCATCTCCACTATGTGGTAGCTCTTGATTTCATATAATGTATATGAACATATGTGTACACACAAATTGCAGTTTAAGCTGTGTAAGATCATGACAATGTGAAAGGTGGGAGACTGTGAAATCAGAATTAATAATAATGAATATGCCTTTCCCATTTGGAAAGATTTGAGAACAACGATAATTCAAAACCACAGTATGGGAACCATTCTGTTCCATGCACACTTCTGGGTATTTGAATGTATAAAAGCAAATTGAAATGCCTTCGTTAAAGAGAAAAACAAGAACAAAAAATATCACTCATGCATACATTATTTGCAGAGGCAAACTCTATTTTTTGTGTCTTAGGTCTTGACTTTAACATTCTGCAAATATGAAGAAGAAAATAAGAAAAATAAAGATGAGCTGAGATGGAGATGCTTAGATTATATCAGTTATTGTTGCTTTCCTAGAACCTAGTACCTAGTAGAATTTTCAGTTCTGTCATTCTGTCTTAAGAAAGTAATTAAGAGGAAAGAAATTTTTAAAAACTTTGAAACTTAATTATTTGTGATGGACTTCAATGGAGAAGCCTTTTTAATGTGCTTACAAGACAAATGCTGCATGATAGAAATACATACAAAGCATATATAGTGAAAGAGATAGAAGAAATCACAGATGCCATTACAAATATTCACATTTCATAAAACCAAGTAAGTGGAGAGAGATTAAGTAAAAGCCGGATACAATGTGAAGAGTTTCCTTCTTTCTGGAGGAAAATGCAATCATTGGAATCCAAGGCATGCAGGAAACTTTTATCCTTATGTGGATAATAATAACACCCATACTGTGTCAGTCAGGAAAAAGGATTGAGCATTAAACTTTCATCCTCCATGTCTTAAACTAAAAAGGAAAGCAATCCATGGTAATTTCTATTGCTAAGGGAGAATGCATCCAAGTGAATCCCAGATGAGAAACTAGTTGAGGTTCTGTACTGACAAATGCTGCCTCACGAGAGGAGGCTCTACAGGGTCAGTGGGCTGGTGCTGAGGGCATCCACCTGGGGAGCAGGAAGGGGAGAGAATCCCATCTGCTTTTTCCTGAAGTATAGGAAAATCCTTGAGAGTGGAATTTTTTTTTTATGTTGTTTTTCTTGCTTGCTTGTTCCGAACTTATGCCTGAGCAGATTGCAGCACATGCCCGGGTGCAGGATGTGCTGGTGAGATTCAGAGAGGACTCACGGTCAAGGCCACGACTGACAGTAAGTGCCTGATGCTTTACTTCATTAGGCAAGAGCAAAGAAAGCATTCTGCCATTTATAACCCTCAAAAACATTATTATTGACCACACTGAAGCATATATGAGCTGTCTTGAGAGGAAGCATTCAGATTTCCCACTATGAGTAAAGCACCTGCTCTGATGCTTTTAGAGGAATTAATGAAACCCCTAAATCTCAGAGCAGTTTCCTGATAGACTTAATGAATAGCTGTCAGCACAGCTGGCACTAATTGGCATGCTTCTGGGTACCCTGAAGGAGAAGGAGCCAAGTGGTTAATAATCTCATACTTCTTTGATTTATAAATGTTCAGAGTCAGACTGACACTTCATTTCTGGGGCAGTACATTGATATTTGTATTTTTGTTTGTTGCTGATCCTTGTTCTGTGCACATGCAGGGATGGTAATGTCTCCTAAATGTCAGTTTTGTGTTTTTACAGAAAGCCCTGTGGAAGGATTTTAACAAAAATGATTGTGTGGGCAGGAAGGGAAAGGAAAAACCTTCAAGTTGTAAAAGGAAAAAATATCTAACTTGTGATGTTTACAACCTCAATTTCATCAATCATCTAGCTATTGTGCTAATTTAAGTAAATCTAGACACCATTGATTCTGCCCAGACTAACTCTCATGAGGTCTCTGGCTTTTAAAGCTTTTCCACAGTCAGAAGTTTCTTGCGAGTGAGTGAGATTTAAGTGCAGGTTGTATGTTTGATGGGTTACACCTATCTCAAAGAGAGAAAAGGATCTTTGCACTGGAGTTATCAGGGGGTCAGTGAAAGAACTCTAAATGGATTTGAAGGGGGAAAGGAATAAAACCAAACTCACCCAAGATAAACCTGGAAACAGCACACCAATATTTGAGGGGTGGTTGCTGATGAGGTCCTTTGGTTTACTGTCTCAGTGGGGCTGGAGATCTATGAAATAGTAAAGACACAAGAGTTATTGATGTGTTAGGAATTGTGGAAGTGCCTGAGAAAGTTCACATGGGAATTAGGGCAGTTAGGCACAAAAAAGGGTGTTGGGATCAACAGCCCAGCTAAAATCCCCTACACTAATGCACATGGGCAACAAACAGGAGGAACAGGACACTGCTGTGCAACTGGAAAATGATGATATAGTTGTCATCACGAGATATGGTGGGATGACTCACACAACTGTCACAGACCTCCCACCCAGGAGGAAGAGGAGGATGAAATATTCTATACCCAGCTGTGAGAAGTCTCATAATCACTAGTTCTTGTTCTCATGGAGGACTTCAGCTTACCAGATGTCTGCTGGAAATACAATTCAGCAGAGAGGAAATAGTGTAGGAGTTTCCTGGAGTGTGGGGAAGATAACTTCCTGATACAGTTGGTGAGAGACTCAGCCAAGGAATGTGGTCTGCTGGACTTGCTGTCTGTGAACAGAGAAGGATTGGTGGGTGACATGGTGTTTGGCAGCCATCTTGTGATCAGAAATTCCCAGTTCTCAGAGAAATAAGGATGGTCAGCATAACTGCCACCTTGGAGTTCTGTAGGACAGACTTTGGCCTGTTTTGGAGACTGAGAGCCCTCCAGGGGACAGTCTTTTAACCTTCCTTTGTCTTCAGAGGATACTGAGGGAGCTGAAAGAGGAGCTCACTGAGCCAGTTTCTGTCATTTACCAGCAGTCCTGCATAACCAGGAAGGTTCCAGTTGACCAGAGCTCAGCAAATGTGATGCTCATCTACAAGAAGGTCTAGAAGGAGGATGTCTGTCAGCCTGACCTCTGTGCCAGGGAAGGACAGGGAAAAATCATCCTGAGTGCCATCATGGGCAGGACAATCTGGGGATTAGGCCAAGCCAGTGTGGGTTTACGGAGGGCAGGTCTTGCTTGACCAACCTGATCTCCTTCTATGACAAGGTTACCCACTGCAGGAGGGAAAAGTCATGGATGTTGTCCACTTGGACTTCAGTAAATCCTTTGACACTATGTCCCACAGCATTCTCCTGGAGGAAAGTGGCTGTTGGATTGGATGGGTGCTCTGTTGTCTGGGTGAAAACTGGCTGTGGGGCCAGCCCAGAGAGTGGGGGGGAATGGAGTCACATCCAGCTGGGGCCAGTCATCAATGGTGTTCCCAGGGCTTGGTAATGGAGCCAGTCCTGTTTCACAGCTTTACTGACAATCAGGAGGAGGGGGTCAGGAGTATCCTCAGAATGTTGCAGACAGCACAGGGTGAGTAGGTGTGTTGATCTGCTGGAGGGTAGAAGGCTTTATAGAAGGCTCTGAACAGGCTCTGTGGATGGTCCAAAGCCAATTGTATGAGGTTCAAGAAGGCAAAGTGCCAGGTCCTGCCCTTGGATTACAACAACCCCAGGCAACTCTCCAAGCTTGGGAAAGAGTGGCTGGAAAGGTGCCCAGAGGAAAAGGACCTGGGAGTGCTGGGTGACAGCAGCTGAGCATGAGCCACGTGTGCCCAGGGGGCCAGGAAAGCCAATGGCACCTGGCCTGGATCAGCAATAGTGTGGCAGCAGGACCAGGGCAGGGATTGTCCCCTGTACTGGGCACTGGTGAGGCCACACCTGGAATCCTGAGCTCAGTTTCGGGCCTCTCACTACATGAAGGACTTTGAGAAGCTGGAGTGAGTCCAGAGAAGGACAGCAGAGCTGGGGAAGGTCTGGAGCACAGGTCTGCTGAGGAGAAGCTGAGGGAGCTGGGGGTGCTTAGCCTGGAGAAAAGGAGGCTAAGTGGGGATCACATTGCTCTCCACAGCTGCCTAAAAGGAGGTTGTGGCGAGGTGGGTGTCAGTCTCTTCTCCCAAGTGACAAATGAAAAGAGCAGAGGAAATGGCTTTAAGTTGCTCCAGGTGAAGCTTTGATTGAGAATGAAAAATTTCTTCAGGGAAAGGGTTGTATGGAATTGGAAGAGATTGCCCAGGGAAGTGCTTGAACCACAGACATACTTAAAAGACATGTAGATGTGGCACTTAGGAACGTGTTTTATGGTGGACTTTATGGAGTGCTGGGGTTGCACTCAATGATCTTAGAATTATTTTCCAACCTAAATTATTCTGTGATTCCATGAGAGGTTATTTATTTTAGGATTTCCCCCCAATATCTTGTGTGTGCCTTTTGAAACATCATTCTTGCCTGAGAATGGTATCTATGGTTAGAAGACATCAGCTGATGATCATTCTCAGTGACTTTGTCACTTTGTTTACATTAAAATGTTAATGATTATGTTCTTATATTTAACAGATAGTGACCCAAATGATTATCTGGATCTGCTATGTTCACAGAAGCTTCAGTGAATGTTGCCATATCCTCAGACAGGCTCCCTCAGAAAGCTCAGGATCAGTTGCCATGTAGCAGAAAGTGGTTCATTTTTAACATTTATTCAGCACTTCATTTCCACTTGTGGATTTTGGCTGAAGTCCAGAATTAGAGAAAAAAATTGGTAGTAGTATTAGTAACAGCAGGTTGTTCTATATAGAGCTGTGTGTTTTGTCTTGACTGTCTAATTTTTGGGACCAGTAATAATCTTTAAAAACACTCAAAACTGCAAAGAAATCAAAGTTTTCTATAAGAATGTAATACCTTAAAAATGGAAATTTGAAATGTAAGGGTAATATACTAATATCATTGAGTCAAAAGAAAAGGAAATGCAATTATCTTCTTGGAACAAGGGCTTTTTAATTGTAATGGTGGCTGCATTAATCAGATGTCATATTAATACCTGTAATAAAATGCCTTATGGAGCTTTCTCAGCCTACAGAAAATGTACAGGAAAGAAGAGTGATGAAACCAAATGTTAAAAGAATAAAATTATCCTGAAGTCTGGATGGATTAAAAAGGATGGATAGAGTCATGAGAATTCAGGGAGATTATGTTGGGCAATGAACAGAGAAAAAAAAGTATATTTTAAAGCAGTGTTAAAATCAAAGGGTGTCCTTAGGCTTGTAAAAGGAATTGTAGGAACTGGTCAGTCATATCCAGTGCTGTTAATCTACAAAGGCATCCTATCAATGGCACCTCATAAGTGTCATGCTGAAGGAGACACCAACGTCCTGCAGCTGGGCATTCTGTCCAGCTGAGTAGATGCAGCAACATTTTAAGGCTGTCTGGATAACAAGAGCAAAAGCCACTGAGATTTGTTCCCTTGTGGACGTAAAAATGATTCTGTTCCAGACACGGCTTTCCATTTATTGCCACCGAGTGCTGGCTGTGTGGGAATCCCCTGGGTGCTGCTGCCGAATGCACTCGCAGGG
>VZRX01019443.1:0-12806 GCA_013398075.1 Notiomystis cincta | reverse complement strand
CCCGCAGTCCCTCTGTCTGTCCGCAGCCCCTCTGTCTGTCCGCAGTCCCTCTGTCTGCCCGCAGCCCTCTGTCTGCCCGCAGCCCCGCGTGTCCCCGCAGGCCGCCGCTCCCGCCGCGGTGTGCCCGGTGCTGTCACATGCGTGTGAACGTGCGCGGCTCTGTGCACCCGTCAGGTCGCATCCATCAGCCCGCGGCCCGTGGCGCTCGCTCCGACGCCCGCGTGTCCCGCTCCCCGTGCGCGGCCACGGACGGCGGGGGGAGCCCGCTGCGCCCCGAAAACCTCGGGGAGCATCCTTGGGAAGCACCGGTGGGGCTGGGATCTGCCTCCACCATCCCGCCTTCCTCCTCGCCTCCATCCCACTCCATCCCTCTCCATCCCGGCTCCGTCCCGGAGCCCGCGGGCCGCAGCCGGGCGTTGGTGGCCCAGAGCCCTACGAGGGCCGCGGCACGTCCTGGCCCTCCGGAGCGGCTCCGCTCCCCGCTCCCAGCAGAGCCGGTCCCAGCAGCCCTGGGGCAGGAGTTACCCAACCCGTCTGCCCGCTCCCGCCGCTTTCCCAACCAGTTCAGAGCAGCTCCGGCTCTTCTTGCCTTCACCCTCTCCAGAGTCCTTTCTACATGGCCATTTACATCATTTTGGTGTCTTTGCTCAAGGAATTGTAACTCCGTTTCAAAGGAAAGAGGGGGAGAAGCGACCAAAGCCAAAGCCGAGACAATCCTGCTCCCAGACACCTTTTCCTGGAGGATCCAGTCCTGCCGGGCCCACCAGGAATCTGTCAGGCATTCCAGTTAAATCCCTGGATCGTGACCTGATGCATTTCAGGATTTGGACTCAATGATCCTTGTGGATCTCTTCCAACTCAGGATATTCCATTAATCTGTCTCTGCCCCTACATTTCATTTCACCCTCTGATCCAGCTTTTTTTTTTTACCCTAAAAAGCCAAATTCTCCGTGGTTAAGTTGAAATTAAAGCAGCGTTTGAGCCTAAAAATAGCTGGACACATCTGTCCGCCTTCCCCATCTGCTGCTGGCCTGGCTGGATGAAGGAAGTGACTGTCTGCACAAAATGAGGGACCTGTCTCATCCTTCTGTCCCATAAAATCAGTTTATTCAGGGAAAATATTCCCCAAGACGCCATTGATTTGCCAGATAACGCCCTAGTTGAGAAAAGACAGGAAGAGCCAGGCTCTGCTCAACCAGTTCCTCTAAATAAAGTAATTTTTTTTTTAATTCGAGGTTTTTCAGTTGGTTTTGGAGTTCCTTTCATGGAATAAAACTCCCAATGGAAACCTTTTCAAGGCATCCCAGCTGCTTCCCGGCTCCACATGGGCATTTAACGCCGCGTTCCTTGGGAAAAGGAAGCGGCTGATTGTAGGGGCTGGAGCTCCAGGCAGCTCTAATTTCTCTAATGTGATTCCTTAAGGACGAGTGGTGCAGTAATAACAACGTCGGGGGTGAGGAAGAGCCGTGCCCAGCGGCTGGAGCAGGGATGGGGCATCCTGGAACCCTGGGACCAGCCTGACCCACAGCACAGAGCAAGCCCCGTGGAGCACTGCTGCTCCTGGGGACCACGAGAGACCACCAGGAACCCGGGGAGGGTCACAACCCACTTTTACACCAGGGAAACCGAGGCAGAGTGGGGACAGAGGAGCTGGGAACCAGACCATCCAAGCACGGAGCTGCTGGAGTGACCCTGGAGCTGGAGCTGCTCCAGGAGAGGCATGAACTCATCTGGGATCACCTGCCCCGTGATTCATCGCTGCAGCGCTGCTCCAAATAGTTTCCAACGAGGTTTCATTGGACACGGACACACACATCCCCACGAACCCATCGGCATCAGGATGACACCAGTGACCAGTTATTGACTATGCCCTGTGACCCAAAGCACCGGAAACCTGGAGCCTGGCTGGACCCAGCCCTCGCACGGGGCCGGGAATAGAAAACCGGTCGGAGAACTTTTCTTTCTTCGGCAGCCGCAGGACGAGCGCGTGACCTTGGGCTGAGCTGGGTGAAACAGCCTTTCCCCGGCTCTGCGCAGAGGGAGGGGGCTCGCCCGTCCCAAACTGCTCCGGGGAGGGCGAGGGAGGGCGAGGGCTCGTGCCCCGCCCACGCTGGGGGTGCTGGGGATCCATCTGTCCGTCCGTCCGTCCATCCTACTGCTGCTGCTCTGCGGATCTCGCAATGCAGGCGCGATTTCCAGCCCGTCCCAAAGCCCCGCTGCAGCCCAGGGTCACCCCCGCAGCCACCCCTCCTCAAAACGGCCCAAAACCCCACCCCAGCTCGCACAGCCTGGCTTCCCACCCCGCTCACCGGGCTAATCTCCATGGAACGGATGGAAAAGGGGAGATTAAATTAGATTAGCTGGAGCCGCCTAATTTTAGCATCCTCACATGTCACTGACACACTGCTCCAGCTCTTCCCTCGCTCCCCCAGCCCTGGGTGACCCTCAAAGCCGCCAAGGCCACCAGTCAGGGCAGGAGGGGTCCAAAGGGGGCTTGGCTGGGTAGTGGCACCCAGGGATGGGTGGGCATGGGGGTCACTAGACCTGTGCCAGGAGGGGACTGGGGGCGGTGGCCACCTTCCACTGGAGGTGGCCACCCTGGAGTGGTGCTGGCCACCCTCCAGCAGTGACAGTCACTCTCTGTTGGTGACAACCACCCGTCTCCAGTGATGGTCAGTCATTCTCTGCTTGTGGCCACCGTCCCCTTGTGGTGGCTGCTCTCCACTGGTGATGGCCACCATCACCCTTGGGATCGTCTTCATCCCCAGGCAGCCCCCTCTGCCCAGGGGGACTCTGCAGTGGGACACTCCACACCGGCACATCCCGCTTTCCCCCTCCACTCCCAGCTCCTGCCCTGCATGTCCTGTTGCTGCCTCCCGAACCACCACACCGTGAAGATGACATTGGCCTGCCCAGACCTCCCTCGGGGCAGTGCCAGCTCATGCAGCTGCAGAGGAGCCCGCCAGCTCCATCAAACATCTCCTGATCCATTGGATGCTCCACGGGATCAGCCCCGTGACACCAAAGGGAGGGGAGATATCTGGTCCCTTCCATTCCTAGGAGTCACATTGTGCCCAGCATCCCAGTAAGGTCCCCAACATCCCAGCAAGGTCCCCAACATCCCAGGAAGGTCCCAGAAGTCCCAGTCCAGGACCCAAAGCCTGGACGCTGGAGCTGGCAGGAGCTGTGGCAGGAAGGAAGGTGTCCCCAAAAGCCAGCATGGCCAAATACAGGGAGAGCTGAGGACCATCCCACATGCCAGAGGGGCTGTGCCAGGTGCCACAAAACCTGGCACAGCTCCGAGGTCAAAGGTCTCGGTCAGGACAGAGGACCCTGAGTCACTCTGCCCTGGGATGAGCAACTCCCGCGTGCGGCACTTTCCCAATCGCAGCGGAAAGGGGAGGTTTCTCCTGCACCCCTGGGGCCCTTTCCGTGGGCACTGCCACGTCCCACGGCGTGGGACATGCCACGTCCCTGATGCCACCAAACTGGAGCAGGGACACGAGCAGGACTGGGCAGGGAATGCTCAGTACCAGGGGGTTTCCTCTCGCCTCTGCCACGGGACCCTCATCCTTTGTCCCAGCGCTGAGGGTGTGAGCAAGCTGGATCCCAGGGGTCTCACCCAGGAGTGGGATAACCACCCCCATGGTCCCGTGCCACAGCCACACCCAGCTTGCACCAACCCCGTGAAACCCTTCCCAAATGATGGGGAAGAACTCGGATTGAGGCAGACGCTGTGACAGAACCCCACCCTTCAGTCCTCTGGTGTCCTGGCAGGGACCAGTGTCCAGCCCAGCGTGCCAACGCCACGTGTGGATGGATGTGCCTGCCAGCCCATCCTCGGGGGCTGGGTGAGGCACAGGGAAGAGCTGGGGAGGGAGCGAGGGGCTGGGACCCACCTCCTGCCCCTCCAAAATGCCAGCCGAGAGCCACGGCGCTGCTGGTGGGCAGAGAAGGATTGAAACCCCTCGGTCCCCCAAGTCCAGAACCATTCCTAAGTCCAGAACCATTCCTAAGTCCAGCTCTCTCTGGGGTACAGGAGCAGAGCTGGGCTCTCCTGGGATCCTCACTCATCACAGGCAGCATCTCCCTTGCTCTTTGACAGAATGATCACGGCTCAAAGACCCCAGTCACCAATTCACTCTGACAGGCAGAAAACCACCCCAAATATTACATCCCACCTGGCTCCAACATCACCCCACCTGCTCAAGGCTGGAGATTTGCAGAACAGCTCCTCTCCACCCTGCCACCAGTTATTCCCCAGCACCCATCCCGAGATCCCTTGACAGCCACAGCTGCTCCCCTTTCACCCCTTGGCGCCGCATCCACCACAGATCCTCATCCAGGTACAAGGAGCACAACCTCCCTCGGAATCCCGAATCTGGGGCAAAAATCCCCTTACCTGGGTGAAGCTTTCGCTGTCCATCCCGTTCTCCGTGGACGCCATCCTTGGAGCATCCACGGCGGTTTGCCGAGACTGAGCCCGAGACCTCGCCGCGCCGAGCCGGGTCTGGGAGGGCTTTATCATCTCTGATCCCTGCGGAGGAAGGCCCTGCGTGCCAGCGCCGAGGTCATTGGCTGGGCACCGCGCGGATGGAGACGGGATTTGGGCAGCGCGGGGTAATCCCGGAGCCTTGGGGTGGCAGGGACGGAGCTGTCTGGGATGAGATGCTCTGTGGAGGCTCTGGGCTCCTCCTGCCCCCCCACACTGACGCCCCCACGGAGGACCCCTCCTCTCTGCCCCTCAGCACGGAGCAGCCACACCACGGGGCTGTCCCTGCGGGGGTGACCCCGCCTGCCCCCGGCCCAAATTTCAGCACACAGAGTTCTGCTGAGGAATCCTCTCTCCTTTCCCCCGGAGAGGGAAAATAAAGCGGAAAAATCGCTGCTGAGGAGGGATGGATGTGTTCGGAGGGGCTGGGAGCCCTGAGGCGGAACGAGTCCGGCCCCGAGCCTGCTGGAGACACATCATGCGTGTGCAAATGTGTGTTGCGTGTGAGGGCACACGTGGGACAGGGACACGTGGCCTCCCACAAGGATCTGACCCGGCAAAGGGCTTAATGGGGATCTGCAGCATCTGCCATGGCAGCAGCGGCGGCTCCTGTGCTTCTGAGGAGCTTTGAGAGTCCTGCAGAATTCCAAAATCCCGGGTGGGGGATAGAAGAGGGGGAAAGAGCTGCCTGGCTCCTCCCCCACGCCGTGGCTCCGTGGCTCCGTGGGTCCATCTCTACGTGACAGTGGGCACGCAGGGCCCCTCTCCCTGCTGCTGGAGAGGAGCCGCCAGACAAAGAGGGTTAACGTTGACTCCTTTATTAATTCTAACAGAGATTATCCAGCTCGGAGGGCCCAGCAGCACCAGCAGCCAGTGCTGGAGGGTTATCTGGGATGGGAAAGGCAGGAATTGCTGTCAGGGAGGAGGAGGATGGAGCTGCAGCCCCAGGTTTTCCCACCACAGAGAGGGACGTGCTTGAGAGAAGAGGTGAAGTTCGGATTTGGGAGCAGCAGGCTCCAGGCTGGATTTAGGCACCACCTGGATAGGCTAAAGGTTAAGACCAGACCTAAATCTTAGTCCAGGCAATGAGCTCAGCCTCAGCCCTTGGTCAGGTGCTGTGTGAGCTGGCAGGGCAAGGCAGAGCTGAGCTCCAACCCTGGTCCCATCCCTGTCCTCATCCCTGCCCCATCACCATCCTGATTCCTGTGCCAAACCATCCCTGTCCCCATCCTCATCCCTGTCCCTACCCTGTCCCTGCCCCAAGCCCATCCCTGCCCCAAGCCCATTCCCATGCCCATCCTCATCCCTGCCCTGTTCCCATCTCCATCTTCATCCCCATCCCCATCTCAAACCCGCTCCCATCCCTGCCACCCTTTCTGTCTTGGTTCCTGTTCCCACTTCAATCCCATCCTGATCCCTGTCCCCCTCCCTGACACCATCCTTCTCCCTATCCTGATCCCCATCTCATTCCCAAACCCTTCTCCATCACCTAATCCCTATCCTGCTTCCTTACTCATCCCTGACCCCATCCCTGTCTTGGTTCCTGTTCCCATTTCATCCCCATTCTGTCCCCATTCCCATCCCTATCCCTGACCCCATCCCTGTCCCCATCCTGGTTCTATGCCATCTCCATTTCCATCCCCATCCTCATCCCTATCCCTATCCCCATCCTTCTCATCTCCAAACCTGTCATCATCTCTGTTCTGGTCCCTGTCCCTGTCTCATCCTTGTCCTGTCCCCATCCCTGTCCCAGTCCCTTACACCGTCCTGGTTCCTGTCCCATCTCATCCCCAATCCCTTTCCTGTCCCAACCCCAGCCCAGCCCAGCCCATCCCCAGGGCACATGGCCGTCGGTGACAGCCCAGGACTCATCCGGACCCTGGGACAGCCAGACCCCCACCCCGAGCTGTCCCCGCATCCACCTGCCTCATGACGGGGGTTTGGCAGCGCCTTCATCCAATGGAAACTTCTTTTATCTCCAAAAATTCCTCTGCGCTCGGACGGGGAAAACTCCGGCTGCTCCAGGCTGGGATCCTCCCTGCGCCGCCCACAGCTCGTACAAAGACTCCTTCACCCGGGAAGGACAGAGCCACCTTTGTTCATCCCGCTCCGACCGCGGCCGCCGTGGCAGGAAGGGCAGCAGCCCCCCGGCCCCGCCATCCACTTCCCGGGAATCTCCAGGAATGAGAAAATCAGCGAACCGCGGGCGCTGGGTGGTGGGAGATGAGCGCTGGGGGCATCGCTCTCGTCCCGGATTTACTCCCTCCCACCAATCCCAGCAGGATTTTAGCCATTATTTGGATTTGACCAAGCCAGGATTGTTTGATGGAACGATGGGTGGGGTAAGAGGGGCTCCAAGCGATGCCGAGCCCCGGAGCTCGGCTGTCCCTGCCGGAATCCTCGCCATGCCAATAAATCCCGTTATTGTCTCTCCCGCCTCATGGATAATCCAGGCATGGCGGGGGAGAGACCGGGACTCCCGGGAATCTCGGTGGGTGGCCGGGACAATCCCCACCCCGCGGCGCCCCACCCCTGCTCTTCATCACAAAAGGGGGGTAAATAATCCCTTTATAGGGAGAGGTGGAGAAGCGAGTGCCTGGGATGCAGCAGGATGGCGATGTCCCCGGGATGTCCCCGGGATATCCCCCGGGATGTCCCTTGGACCCCGGGACGTTGCACTGGGAACCTGCCCAGCCGCAAATCCTACAAACTCTGGGCTGGATTTAGGGGCAAACGCAGCCTCTGGAATTCCCTCCCAAACATCCCTTCAGATTTCTGGGTGAGCTGGGAAAACCGAGCCAGGAGAGCACCGGAGCACCGGGATATTTGGCACTTGGGAGATGCGGTCCCGATGTCACCAGCAGCACGGAGGGCAGCAGGAGAGAGGATTCCACGGCTTTAACGGCAGGATAAAAGTTTTCCAGGAGCCTCCCTGTCCACATGGATTCCTGCTCTCCTCATTTCCCTACACTGGCACCCAGAACCCGCTGGAAGCGGGATGGGGACCATGGTGCCAACCCAGGCTCGACCCTCCGGGAGCTCAGGGAGCAGGCTATGAATGAGGCCAGAAATTCCAGGATGCATCCCAGCACAGCAGGAGCCTTGGGATGTGTTCGGCAGCACGAGGAGAAGGAGGATGGACAGGTGGAAGCGGCCAGAGGCGCTGCCAGTGTCTCATTCCCGAGTGTTTCATTCCCGAGTGTTTCATTCCCGCTCTCCCCACCCGTGGCCGGGATCCTGGCACGGCGGAGCCGGCACGAGGCCGGCAGCTCTGGCAGGGACCGGACTGTCCTGACACATCTGGGGCCGTGCCAGGAAGGATTGGGTTTAATCCCATGCCAACAGCTGCCCCGGCCCCGGATTAGCCCTGGCACCGTCCCCCTTCCCTGACCTTCCCAGGGCCCCCCCGGTAACTGGAAACCCACGGGTCAGGTTTCCAGTCCCATGATATCGGCAAAGGTCAGATCCCTGAGGGATCATTGGCCTTGGGGTGGGTGGGATGGAGCGGCCCCAAAGGGAGGGAGACACCTGGATTTCGGGAGCATCCTGGGATGGGGTGTTGGGAGCTGGGTCCTGCTCTGTGCGTGCTCAGAGAGGGGAAGTGAGAGGGATGACTGAGCCTGGAGGGTTGGAAAGCAGCATTCCCAATGGGCATTCCCAAAACAGCACCCCCAGGGCTGCTGGGATGATGTCTCACAGGAGTTCAGCCTTTTCCAAGCTCCCATCCCTAACTCATCGCCCTCCCCCTCATAACTGCCACCCTAAAAAACACAAGCCCTGAAAAACGAGGTCCCTGACAACAGTGACCTCAAAAAAATAGTGATCCCTAAAAAATGTGGGCCCTAATAACTGCAACCCCTTAAAACCATGATCCCTAATAACCCCAAATGCTAATTACTGCAACCCCTAAAGTTGTGACCCCTAATAACCCCAAACCCTATTAACCATGACCCCTAATAACCCCAGATCCTAATAAAAATGACCCCTAAAATGAAGTCACTAATAACTGTGACCCCTAAACACCCTGACTCCCAATAACTGCGACCCCAAATAACCACAACACCCCCAGTAATTGTGCCTCCAATAACCCCAATTCCTTCCCCACTGGCCCCACTCATTTCCCTTCAGGGAACTCCTGCAGACCCCATTTCCTCCAGCCCTTTCTCCACCCTCTGCCTCTCATTTTTCCCTCAATATTTAATCCTCCTCCGCTCAACTTGGAGCAATTCCCAGCTTGTCCCAACACAGAGAAGGAACAAACCCCAGCTGGGGGGTTCAACACCCCCAGATACTCCCAATGGTGAACCCCTGTGAGCAGCTGGGCACAGACCCATTTTTGGGGTGACTTTACACCTCCCTGCCCTCAGATTAATTTGTCAAATACAGGAATTATGCCCAGATCGGGGCAGGAATAATGGGATTATCCAGAGCCTGCTGCGGGATAGGGAAGCTCATTACAGAGCATTAAAGAGAAGAAAATTGGGTTTTTCTAAGTTCTTAGAAAAACCTCAGTTAACTTCCAGGTGCCTCTGAGGCTCATTTTAGGGTAATTTAGGGGGTTCTTTACAATGTGCTCTGCCCCCTCACTCTCCTTATGGACACAGGACGAACTTCCAGGATCCTGGAGCAGCTGGGGTGGGATCCAGCCCCCGCAGGGGCTTCCAGCTTTGGGGAAACTGAGGCAGAGCGGCCCCAACCCCGCACAGGGGGGGACTCGTCCGTGCCCCACACACACCACGGAGCCCCCGCTCCCCCTGGAGCCCCCAGACCCCCAGGATGAGCTCCCTTGGAGGGATTTTCCCCATGAAAACACCGGCGGGGAGGGGGAATCCACCCCGGCCACGGGACGGGGATGAGGTTCCCCCCAAAGTCACCTGACTTTTTGGAGGAAAAAGGGAAGTTTTACCATTTTTCCCCCAGCCTCCCTGAGGTTTGCAGCATGTCAGGGACTGACACTGCCACCTACCGAGCCCGGCCTCGAGTTACTGAACCTCGGATTTCTGTTTTCCACACCCAAAAGTGCTTCTTCCCACGTTTTTAGGAGCACACGAGGCCTCCCGAGCCGAGCCGCTTCTCCCTGCAGTGAATCCAGGTGCCCATCGGTGCCAGGCTCGCAAATGTCCCTCAGCGGCGTTTTGGGGGGCGTTTTTTGGGCTCAGGGCTTTGTGTGTGCCGGGCTGGGGTGGTGGGTGAGGAAACTAAGGCACAGCCGGAGCCCGTCAGGCTCTGATGGGCCCCACCTGTGCCTCGTTTGGTGCCGGCTCTTTAAGGCCCTTTATTGACCAATTTCCCCCTCTTTGAGCTCAGCGGGTGCAGCTTCGGTCCTTTTGTGGGATGGGGGAGCCCAGCAGAGCTGGGGGGTGGCCAGAGCTCCAGGAGCCCCCGGGGGTCCCACAGCCCTCAGGGGCTTTGGGGGTCTCAGAACCCTCAAAGGTCCTGGAGCCCTCAGGGGTCTTGGGGATCTCTGAACCCTCAAAGGTCCCAGAGCCCTCAGAGGTTTTGGGTGTCTCAGAGCCCCCTCAGGGGGTGCCGGAGCCCTCAGGGGTTTTGGGGGTCCCGGAGCCCCCTCAGGAGGTCCCGGAGCCCCCTCAGGGGGTCCTGCAGCCCACGCCGCCCCCCGAGGTGCTGGAGGGGCTCCTGAGGCAGCGCTTCGGGCCCCTGCCCCGCCCGGCCCTCATCGCCCGCCTGCGGCGCGGCCCTCACGGGGGCTACGAGCCCAGCGGGGACCCGGCGGAGGCGCTGGAGCGGCGGCAGGCGGCCAACGCCAAGGAGAGGGAGAGGGTGAGTGAGGCCCAGAGCTGCCGAGCCCCCCGCGTCACCCCGCGGGCTCCAGCGGGGACAGCGGCGCTGCCACCACCGGGCGGGCCCGGGCACTTTGCCTTTGGGGCGTGGGCTCAGTGCTGGGGAGGGCCTGGCTTAATCCTGAGTTGGTCAGTTTAATCCCACGGGGCTCTGTTAAATTAGTTTATTTCTGAGGAGGAGTTTGATCCCGGGGAAGAGGGGGTTGGGGTAATGGAGTGAAGTCTGGTTTAATCCTGGAGAAACCCCAGTTTAATCTTGGGAACCCCAATTTAATCCTGGAGGGACAGAGTTTAATTACAGGGTCCAAATGTAATCCTGGAGGGGTTGGTTTAATCCCCAGTACCCAAATTTAATTCTGGGGTGGCCCAATTTAATCCTGGAAGGGGCCACTTTAATCCTGGTAAACCCAGTTAAATGTAGGAGGTGAAGTTTCATTCTAGAAGGGGTACAGTTAAATTCTGAGCCCTCGGTTCAGTTCTAGGAGGGTCATGTTTAGCGCTGGTGAGCCCAGTTTAAATCCTAATTTAAGGGCTCCAGTTTAACTCTAGGAGAGCCCAGATTAACCATGGAAGGGATGGTTTAATTTTGGAGTTTTAATCCTGGGAAGGGGCCTAATTTAAACCTGGGGAGCCCAGTTTTGTTCTAGAAGGGTCACAGTTTAATTCTGGCCAGCCCTGTTTAAACCTGTAAAGTTCAACCCTGGAGACCCCAGATGGATTCTGTGAGGGACCTGCTTTAATTCTCGGGGGCAGTGGAATCCTGGGGGGATTGGTTAAACTCTGGGGAGGGGGGGACACCCCAGGTTTGATTCTGGGCAGTCTGATTTTAATCCTGGTGAGCCCAGTTGAATCCTGGGGGTGGTCCCAGTTTAATCTGGAGAGATCCCAGTTTGATCCTGGGCAGGTCCTGGTCTAATTTAGAGCTCTTGGGGTAACATGGGAGTCCCTTTGGGGTCTCTAACTGGGGTCCCCCCTTTGGGGTCTCTAACTGGGGTCCCCCCTTTGGGGTCTCTAACTGGGGTCCCTTTAGGGTCTGTAACTGGGTTCCTTTGGGGTTCCCCCCTTTGGATTCCCCCCTTTGGGGTCTCTAACTGAGTTCCCTCTGGGGTCCCTTTGGGGTCTCTAACTGGGTTCCTCCCCTTTGGATTCCCCCTTTGGGGTCTCTAACTGGGTTCCTCCCCTTTGGGTTCCCCCCTTTGGGGTCCCTTCGGGGTCTCTAACTGGGATTGTCCCTCTGGGGTCCCTCCGTGTGTGCCGCAGATCCGGAACCTCAACAGCGGCTTCTCGCAGCTGCGCTCGCTGGTGCCGCTGGTGCCGCGGGACCGCCGGCCCAGCAAGGCGGGCACTCTGCGGGCGGCGGCCCAGTACATCCGCCTGCTGCGGGGCGTGCTGCGGGACGCGGGCGGCGGACAGGTGGGTACCCCAAACCCCTGGGACACCCAGTGCCGGGGGGTACCCCAAACTGACCCCAAACCCCTGAAACACCACTGCTGGGTGGGTACCCCCAACCCCTGAAACACCCACTGCCGGGGGGTACTCCAATCTGACCCCAGACTGACCCCTGAGACACCGCTGCCAGGTGGGTACCCCAAACTGACCCCAAACCTCTGAGACACCACTGCCGGGGGAGTACCCCAAACCCCTGAGACACCCAATGCCGAGTGGGCACCCCAAACTGATCCCAACCCATAACCCCAGATCCTAATAAAAATACCACCAACCCCTGAGACACCCAATGCCGAGTGGGCACCCCAAACTGATCCCAACCCCTGAGACACCACTGCTGGGTGGGTACCCCAAACTGACCCGAAAACCCCCCTGAAACACCACTGCCAGGTGGGTACCCCAAACCAGCCCAAAACCCCTGAAACACCCACGGTCAGGTGGGTACCCCCAAAACCAACCCACAGACCCTCCCTGAAACACCCACTGCTGGAGGGTACCCCAAAACAGGCCCACAAGCCCCTCCGAAACACCCACTGCCAAGTGGGTACCCTAAAACTGACCCAACCCCTCCCCAAAAACACCCATGGCCAGGTGAGTACCTCAAACCCATCCTGAAAACCCCTGAAACACCCACTGCCAGGTGGGCACCCCAAAACTAACCAGTTCTAATATGGAATTTGAGGAGGCTGATGGTGGAGTGCCTGGTTGGGGAATGGGGTATGTGGAGGGGGGACAGATTTCTTCCAATTTCTTCTGATTTTTCAGTTTGGAATTCAGTTTAAGATTCAAAATAAATATAATTATTGGGGGAGAACATTCCAAAACTGACCCTCCACTTCCAGACTCCTCTGTAATGTTGGAGTTTTGGGAGGCTCATGGGATTTTTCTTGATATTTTTCAGCTTGGGCTTAATTTAATTATCAAAATTAAATTGAATTATTTGGGGGGGGTGTTATTATTACTGAGGGGCTGCCCCTCTATTTTAATATATTTTTAAATTCCCCTTTTCCCAGGAACTCAACGCTGAGCAGGAGTTGGGGGACACTGGAGGGGTGTCCCTGGGGGGG
>VZRX01019441.1:65318-109367 GCA_013398075.1 Notiomystis cincta | reverse complement strand
TAAAAATTGTTTACTTTTTTCACCTCAACCCCCAGTTCAGAGACTTAAACTAATTCAAGGACCTAGGTGGCCATGGAAGGTGTGTTACAGAGACAAGTGGTCTCAGAATCAGCAGGTTACACATAACTGTACTGCAATCTAGATGAGCTTTCGAGATTAAGGCATTTCTCTCTTACTAACAAGAATAACTCATGTACTGAGTGTGTTTTAAAGTACACAGTCTTGTCTTTAACTATCTAATTACAGCATATGTTTTGAGATAAACCTGAAAGTATAAATAATGGACTATTTTTATCTAAAGGTCCAGCTCTTCTATTTGAGGCTGAGAACAATCTCCCCTTACAGCAATTATTCTGTTTAAACCCTGTTGTTACAGAGACAGATGACCAAGACCACTAAAACTCTTCTTAATCTTATGGGTGGAATTACAAGGAAAATAGTGAATTTTTAATACTGTTTATAGAGTGTGTATTTCAATACTGATTATTGAGAGAGTTAGAAAATTATAATGCATCTTTTAAGCTTCAAATCATTACAGCTCTGCACAAATCTTTGCCAAATATAAGAAACACACAAATTTTTCTTCTATATATGTTACTTGGAGAATACTGGAAATATTATAATTTGGTGAGTACACTGTAAAAAATTTTCATGTTAATTACAGAAGCTCCACATGGTGTCTGCTTTTTGATAATTAAAACACTAAAACTTCAGTAAGAGTAAATACACAGGCTTGTAAATACAGACTGGTCAATTCCCTCCTTTAAAGGAAAAACTTTGTAGCCTTTGTCTTATTTGTTTTCTAAGATGTTTTAAATATGGAAAACTTTATAGAAGCAATCATTGTTGTGGCTTTTATGGTGTATAAAATATTCCACAGAAGACATTTTTATATGCTACGTATATGATACAATAGCAGTTAAGCAATTCAAGAGGCACCTTGATCAGAAGGCAAGTAAGGAATATGAATGCCACTACTAAGGAAACAAAACATGCTTGGTACTAAATTTATTTCATCCCAAAAAGGAAGTTCAGGAAAACTTCAGAAAGACAAAAAAAACAAAAAATCTCCACAAACTTTAAAAATGTGTAAAAGAGTTCTGTCTTTTCAGAATATAAAAAGACCAGCCTGCAAATCCTTTACTGGAATTCAGAAATTGCATTCTTCCCCTCCAGCTGCCCCACAGAGAGGGTAGCATAACCCCAGAGTCCACTAAATACAGTATTGCTAAGAATGGACCATAAGTTTTGTACTGATGTTGCAAGGACTCAGAAATGAGCTTCGTCAGGATTACTTTGTACTTTTCTTGACCTTCCTGGAACTTTGTTTTAGCTTGTTTAGCTGTAACAGCCTGACTGGGCAGCTATGACAATTTTGTTTTATTTTTACATAAATCTCTATTGTGTAACTGTAATCCTGTACATACTCTTGCAAGAAGTAGTTATTCTGTGTAGAACAAAATATTCATGGCTCTAACATAATGGTGTAATGCAAAGAAATTCAGGCTTGGTATGCCAGTGGAGGCTTTAAAAGCGGGTTGCCAGCTGTGTGGAATGTAGAGGAGTACTGGCATGGGATGGTAAGAGAAGTGACCCAGGGCTGGCTCTAGAGAGCCTAGACCTGTAAACTCAACTATGGACAATTAAAGGAATGCAGGGTAACAAGGAGGACAACGAGAAGTATCCAGTATATGCAATGTATTTCCTATACAGTAAATTCAACATGTACCTACAGACCTGCAAAGAGCAAAGTTTGCAGTGTTAGAAGAACACAAATTACCCTAAGCAGCTCTTACAGTGAAGAGGATGGAATTACCACTAACATCATATTGCTCTTGTCAATGGACTCAGGATCCTGAAAACTTGCATGTCCAACTGAAGATGTCAACTGCAAGAACCCAAGGTGCACTGGAAGGGTGAATATAAATGCAAGGAAAGGGGTAGATAAAAAGAAGTCCATAATAATTTGATTTGTTTAATAATTTGACTTTATTACCATTACTGATTCTTCCACAACACAGGAGGGTTTGTTCATTTGTTTTTTTCTTTATTTTCCTGTCACAAATTTGAAGCAGTGCATATAATTTAAATAGCTATTTAAGATTTCAATAAGCCAAGAAAATGTATTGGCTTTACATATATAAGATTTGTTTACTTTTTTCCCTCAGGAAGACAGAAACTTAAGTTTAGACCCCTGCAAAATTGTACTTAAAGATTTTTTAGTGTCTCAACACATGGAAATGCCCTTCTAGTTAAGTCAAACTCATGTAACCTGATGTTCATTTGGAACAGTTTCCCCCACAATCTTCCACACAGTTTTTCCTTCTACATACCCTTCTTTACTGTTTGAATGTACCAACCTTTACATTTAAAAAGCATCCACAGGGGTCTATGGATTTGTTCAGGCATTTGAAGAAAAAAGATTTTTATGCTTTGCTGTCTACTTTTAATATATTTAGTCCTAAAAAAATATTATTGGAATAACATTTTTAAATTTCAGTTTCAAGTAACATGGAATGGAAGAAACACTTGATATAATGCATTTATTTCTGTAACAACCTACTCTGACAAGACCTCATTATACTTCAGGCTATCATCTGGAGCATCTGTTCATATATCCCTTAAACTGTGAAGTGGGTAATATATCAGTACAAAGTGCATGCTAAAACATTCCTTCTCAAGTGAAAATGAATACCTATAGCCAAACTTTTGCATATGTCCTTTCCAAACAAAATAAAATATGGGAGTATAAACCCCACACATAGTGAGAACATATGGGCTACTACCTGCAAAACATAACCTGTAAGTAAAAACGTTAGAGGAGAGTACATAGAATATGGTTCCCCCATGGAAAGATTTCTGAAGGACAAGCAGCCTATAGGCAGAGTAGGCTGTAGCTATTCTAGAACCAGGTAACAAATTTCAAAGCTGAAGGCATCCATAAAGCTACTCATTTTCACTTTTTTGCACACATATTATAGCTGCTTCAAGCAGATCTAGAAATCTGAAAGACTATGGGATTTGATTGAAACAAGTGCTATTTCCTTGCTAATTGTGATAATTCAGCAAAATGGTAAAGCTGAGCTGAATCATCATGCAAATCTGTGAGAAGCTTTAAAATACTAGCTGTAAAATGAATACACATTTTATATTTATTCATAAAGCTAAGAGACTAAAAATTTGAGTCTTCCTTATGTCTGCTGAACTTTACAATATACTACAGAGCAAGAATTCTAATATTAAAAATTTCAAAATAAACCCCAAACCTACAGTCACAACTATTTGGAATAGAATTGGCTATCATTTATATCACATTACTGTAATGTGCAGGGAGAACACATTTCCTGATAGATAGGGCTGCTGGTGATGTTCACGTTCCAGTACAAGACACACGCACGGGATGCTTCATTAGAAAGCAGCATGTAAGAGAAACAGGCACAGTGCTTGCATCAGAATTCTAGCTGGAGAGCACCTTAACAGTATCTACAACTGCACTTCCAGCTTCCTGTTCCATTTTCAGTCTCCTATAAACCAAAACACCTGCATATTAACAGGAAGTTGGCAGTCATTCTGAAACCCACTGACCACCTTTTCTCACAAGAGAATAAATGTAGAAGAAGCTACACAAACACATTTGAGTGTTGTCCCAAAACAGACTACTGCATGCAACTAGCAAGCTCCAAGCTTTCAAAACATACAAAAAACTGATAAACACCCTCAGCCTTCTCAATGTCAGAAAGCATCCAGGCACAATTCCAGAGGTAAGATATCCTTGTTGAAGATACTGATCCAGAAAACAATTCAGAGGAGGAGCTTAGCCTGTCTTCTTTCTGAAGATGATCCATGGAATTCCTTCTTCACTAACTGCACAACGAGAGAAACCTTTCTTGACTTTTCTTCTCAGAAGCTATATTTTGTCTGAGTAGGCTCTGCTTTGGTAGGGAAATATACCTAGAAGACTCAAGATAAGCATCTTCCATTGCTGCAAAGAGCTGGTCTAAAAGTCGTGACTGACCAGAAGGCACTACAGTTACACACCAACATTTCAAAGGTTGTGCTTGCATACTCAGGTCCTGAGCAGGCTGGAAATAATGAGACTGCATACATCTGGTCTCCATAGACCCCAAACTCCTTAGTCTACTATTTCTCATCTTCTGTATGTATCAATGGATACTCAAAATCAAGAATCAAAACAGTTCAACAGAGGAGGAAGAGAGAAAGAGTACCCAAAAAAATTTAAAGGTAAGAAAAAAATTAAAGTAACAACAGTTAAGAGGTCAGTTGATAATTTTTTCTGATCAAAATTATGTCAAAGTTCTTATTTTGGTTCCAGGAAATTTAATTAAAATATGGTGAGATTTGTTATCGATGAGTTGTCATCTACAGGAGGACTCAGTTCTTCACTAAGCCTAAGGACAAGAAGCCTAAGGACATCTATGGATTATATTTCCTGGTAAGTTTATTATATGCACTAAGGAAAAAAAAAGGAAAAAGAAAATGGCTCAGAAAAGCGTAATTCTCCAAAACGTATGGAGAACCCTATTCTTTCTAACAAGTGACTTATTTTCTATGTCTGAAATGTCTTCAGTTCATAATTTATTTTAGGGATTAGAAATTTCTAAAAGTTCAAATGAGTCCCAGTTGTCATGTTATGCCAATGTAATGACATTGTTATATGTAATATATCATCAAACTGACAATTTTGTAGTACAAAGGGGAATGAAAGATAATGGATTACAATGAAGGACCTTGAAAAGCTAGGTTTCAGAGTTTAATGATTTCAGTTTAGGAATAAATCCTTTCTCAGGATTGTTCATCTTGTTATTCCATTTTCTCCTTCATTTAGGCTTAAAATGTTGGTAACAATCTAATCACTACCAAATGTTTCCAACAACTGTATTTTTAATTGTGGCCTTGCTTCAAAGTATTCTATATTGCTGCCAATAGCCTGGCAAAGTCTCTGAAAATTATAGACATTAAAAATGGTCATTCTCTATATATAATGTTCTGGCCATTGTCCATTTTTTTAATACTAAGTGAACAAAATCCAATAAATGATTTTTCCTCAGGCTCAAGACATTCTTTCTCCTTAGAATTTATGTGAAACCAGTATCCATGATAAAGAAGAAAGTAAAATACATTTTACTGATTGTGGCGTGTACCCAAAATCATAACAGAGCACTGGAAATGTATAAATTCTCCAAATACCTTGTGATAATGTCTCTCCTTTTATTTGATTATATACATACACAGGCATATATCTTTTATAAAAGTAGAACTACTACAAAAAGGAAGGAAAGACATAGACTGCAAAATAGCCCGTAGCCCTGTAGCAGCTTCCTGCTACAATAAGAGCTGGAGCTTGTACCAGACTTTCCCACATATCAAGTGCATATTCTAGAAATTCAGAGTTAGTTGCTCAATTTTTCAATCTGAAAATTATCAGTCTGAAATGCTCATAAAGGAGAAGTTGATTCTTATTTTTAAACATGTCTTCATAATTTTTGATATTGGGAAAAGTACTTAGGGGCAAAGTGGGCCATCTCTGGAAGCACTAAACCATCCATAGAATAGTGTTACTGGAGAGCTTCACTCAGTTTAAGAAAACTGTGCTCACTCAGTGTACCTAAGGACATGAGACTGAGAATACATCCAGAGTTCTTCCCCTTATCATAATTCCTTGCAATTTGACATCATTGTTCCTCAGGGATCAGTATTGGGACCAATGCTGTTTAATATCTTTTTCAGCAACACAGAGAGTGGGATTGAGTGCAAGTTTGCTGATGACACCAAGGTATGTGGCCTGGTTGACATGCTGGAGGGAAGGGATGCCATCCAGATGGACCTCGAGAGGCTTCAGCAGCGGGCCCATGTGAACCTCATGAAGTTGAACAAGGCAAAGTGCAAGGTGCTGCATCTCGATCGAACAACTGCAAGCTAAAATACAGTCTGGGCAGAGAACGAATTGAGAGAAGCCCAGGGAAGATGGACTTGTGGATGCTGGATGATGAGAAGCTCAGTATGAGCTGGAAACGTGTTTTCAGCCCAGAAAGCCAGTCATGTCCTGGGCTACATCAAAAGCAGCATGGCTAGCAGGGTGAGGGGGATGTTTTTGTTCCTCTCCTCTTCTCTCCTGGGACCCCACCTGGAGTGCTGTATCCAGCTCTGGGTTCCCCTGCGTAAGAAGGATGTGAACTTGCTGAAGCGACATCAGAGGAGGGCCACGAAAGATGGTCAGAGGGCTGGAACCCCTCATCTGTGAGGACAGGCTGAGGGAGTTGGGGTTGCTCAGCCTGGAGAGGAGCAGGCTCAAAGGAGACCTTGTAGCTCCTTCCACTATATTAAGGGGCTTAACAAGAAGGCTGGAGGGACTTGTCATAAGGACATACAGTGATAAGACAAGGGGCAATGGCTTTAAACTAAGAGAGGGTAGGTTTAGGTAGGTATTAGGAAGAAATACTTTACTGTGAGGGTACTGGAATATTTTCCCCAGAAAAGCTGTGAATGCCCTATTCCTGAAAGTGTTCAAGGCCAGGTTGGATGGGGATTTGAGACACCTGATCTAGTGGAAACTCTCCCTGCCCATGGCAGAGGGATTGGAAGGAGATGATCTTTAAGGTCCCTTCCAAGCCAAAGCATTCTATGATTCTATGATCAAAGACACTGCATGACCAAATTCTAATGGCTGCAAAACACTTGAAAAACAAAATACATCTCTGAAATGCCACTTGTATTGTGTGTAGGTGGCAAGATTTTGAGCAACACGAGAGCTACAGCGATGGCTGCTTTGGCAGGAGATCAGAAGGAGTCTTGTCCCAGACACAGCTAGTTTCAGCCTTCTCAACAACGGACCCACAACAGGACAAAGTGGAGGTTGTTGTCCATTTGTGCAGTTCCTCTGGCATAGCAGATTTAAGGAGAGAGGAGAAAGGAGAAAGTGTGAGAAACAATCCTGCAAGCAACAAGGTCTGACAAGGAGGGTGAGGATGTGCTCCAGGTGAAGTACCAGATATTCCCTTCTAACCCTTGCAGGAGCAATTTATTTCCCTGCAGCCCATGTACTTGACCACATTGGAATAAATATCCATTCTGTAGCCCTCGAAGGACTCTGCTCTAGAATGTTGTTGTTTATTTACTTTTAAGATTAAGATATAAAAGAATATATATTTTGTGTGTATATTTTCAGATTCCCGGACCTACTATTTATTAGTCATAATGCATCACTGTGGTCAAGGTTGCTTTCTATTGCAAGATTCATGATGGGTTTGAGTTAAATTATTGTATTTCCTGGAGTTCTGAATGCCACAGATATATAAGACAAGTTTAAGAATATTTACTTGCTGTCAAATATCATACTCTAATTAAAAAAATTTCTAAATTAGGAGATTAGAGGATTGGGCTAAAATCAAAAGGAAGTGATAGCACTACTCTGATATATCTTTTATGAAGAATAACCCTTAGATTTTTCCCACTCTTTTTGTTTAATTAAATAAGAAATAATTTCTGTACATAGATGTATAAATATGAATAGATATGGATACAGAAAGTAAATGCTTAAGTGTTTATATGTATTAAAAATATGCACATGTCTAGCCCTTGAGACAGCACGCTGTGCATCTGGATTTCAGATTACAGCAAACACTTTTGATTATTTGCATGTTCAAAGCTGTATTTGGTAGTAGATTTTAACTTATTATAGGTAAGTGAGGCTCAGCTGAGAGGTTATTCCGAATGCTAAGACTCCTTTGGAGAATGTCAGCTCTCTGACAATAAAGAGATTGACTCTGGATTCTCAGTGCTGCGTCATTCACTCTTGTCACTCCGCTAATGGAGCAGACCGGGGAGCTCAAGGCTGTTCCCTGAGTCAGACTGTTTCAGCCAACTCAGCCCACCTCTGTTAATTCTTGTCATTTAACCACACTCTAATTCTATCCGGTCCCAACCAGACTCAAACTCAGAAGATTGTTTTACTGGCGTGCAGGTGTCTTGTCTCTGCCTTTTAGTCTGCCAAATACCTCCCCCCAAAAAATTTAACCAATAGCTACCCATTTGATTTTATCAACAACTGATGCATTTCTTGAAGCAAAAGTGTATTAAAATCTTTGCCAATCTTTTCCACAACAGTGGAAGTAATGGGAGGCGACAAAACTGTGTAGAAAATGCTAACACAGGCAATTGGGTAGAACTTATCAATCTAAGTCTATGCCACCACATAAAAAATACACACTTGCCAAGAACTCAATATATCTTAGCAAGAATGTGCTTTAAAGGGTATGATTGCATATCACTTTATCATAAGTGGGGGAAAAAAAAAGGAACTGGATTTCCATTTCTCAAAGTTTTAGTTGTCAATAGCACAACACTATTTCCACAGGAAGAAAAATATAATCATCTTTTTTTATTGTCACATGAATAAATCATACCAAAGATTGACATGCTCACAGAAGTGTGTGATTTCTTCTTTTTTGTTTTATTTTGGCAGCTGTGCACACTTGTTTATTTCCTGAGGTGAAAATTTGGTCAGGACAGAAGGAATTTTATTAGGGTAACACAGAAAGGGGGTAAAATAACTGAAGACAAAGAAATAAAAGGCCTATGAAAACACAAAAAGAAAGCAAATAGGGAAAATAGAAGGATGATGTAAAGAGCCTGAAGGAGAGAATGGTACAGAACTGAATCAAGCAGCATATCAACATAAAAGAATGAATGTCCAGATTAAAAACTCTTAAAGTCACTTGGAATTGATGGCACCCATCTCCATTATAGCCACCATATCAGTTCAATTTCTATGTATTATAGCAATTGTGTTTGGTTTTCTCTTCTCTGATTTAATGGCTGGGGAATTATTTTCCTCTTCCTTCCACCATGACCAAAAAGACAGAGTACCTGTTGCAGTGTTCTTGGTATTTGATACAGAGGAAGAAAGTTGAGCTTTAAAGCTAAGCAACAATATTGGTTCAGTCCCATTCTCAATAACAGTTCAGTCACAATCACAGCCCTGTTTTCCTCAAAACATCCTAGTGATTTCCCAACCTAGAATTGGCAGAGCCAGATATTGCTTGTTTGACGAGACCAGATGCAACAATATCTGGGGTACTGGAGCTGCTTATGACAAACTGGTTTTTGGCTATAAACTCTCCCTCTCTTGTTAGTGATTTGAAGATTTTTTGTTTTATATATATATACATATGGTCATGCAACCTGTTTTGTACATGGAATTTTGAGATCCTATTCTCAGAGAGGCCAGGACCAGAGAGTACCTGCAACATCCCTGCTTTTACATATCCTATTACATCTGTTCCTGTCTAGCAATAGCCTACCCTGGAGTAAAAGTACATGCTCTGTTCTAAACAAAATGTGCATTAATTAAAAGATGTCCCTGAAGTCATGATGAAAATTTGATAAATAAGCAATACACCAAAAAACCCAAGCAAACTACTTAGTTGTTTAATGAATAAAATAAAATCTATTTAATGAAATTGATAATTTTTTACCACTGCAGTATAATGTAAAGTAACTAGGAGATTTTAATTTAATATAATATGCTACAATAAGTTCTGATTAAAACCAAACAGGGACCAAATTATGAATGTATTAATAATAATGCTCTCTTCATTAAATCCTATAGCATTTTTTTGTTTTTTTAAGGATGTCCCAGAATACATCAGAAGTCCCTAGTTATCCAATGATGTGTAGAGATGATACATTCTGTGTAATTTTTTTTTTAGCAAATTAGCACTTACTAAAAATTATATGAATGAAACAAAGAATTAGAATTTAGGAAAATAGTACTCACTAAATTTGATGCAAAAGAGGAAGATGCCAGGGAGGAAACAACCCTGGAATATATTTTCTGTCATTTCTTTAGCCATTCAACATAAATTTTCTGGATCAGTGAACATGGCTAATACCTTTTCAGAGATGCATGTTAATTTCCTGTTCTCTCTCAAGCTTGTAGTGTACTTTTGCAGAAAGACAGCATGACTGATCAACTATTTTCCATGCACAGTATTTGGTTACTGATATTTTCTCCAAATGAGAAGGAAAACACAGTAAGACTGGCTTGGTATAGCAGCTTTGCACTGACTATTCATTACTGACTAACATCATTACCAAGGAATAAAAGGTAAATTCATGGAATGGAAAGTACCACCCAAACATGTGAGGTCTTCAAAACTCTAATTCCTTTCCTTGGCTCCTAAGACAGGAAGAGTGCCAAAAGAGAACGAAGCAAGGTCAGTAATTAAATGAAGTGTCCATGCAAGCTCTTGAGAGGTAGCACAGTATAAGGGACAGTTGCAGTCTCACCAATTAAACATAACTTGAGGTCATACTTACTAAACCATACAAAATGGGCTGAAAGACTAATGACTCAAATCAGCATACACAAACTTAGATTTTAAAATGATTGTCTTTACTGCTGTGACAGCTGCTTTATAGACTATTGCATTGTTAAATGGATCAGTATTCCTTTGGTGCTCTGGAAAACCTGACATACACTCATAATCGGAGACTGACTAAGAAATTAAATACAGAATTCATTTAGGTAACTACTCTCTTTCTTTAAGGACTTCACTGTGAACTGGTTAACTTCCAGTCTGATAAGGGAATATAATTACCTGTTACTTTTCTGTGGGAGTTATTCCCTGCTATGGGCATAAAAGAGAATGGAGAATGTAGATGCAGCAAATCCACTGCTTTCTCCACAACATAAACAACCAGAAAACAGTCAAATGCATAGTGAAAAGGGAGTAGGGAGAGGAAATCTTTTCATCAAAGGGAAAGTCCTTTATAAGAGCAGTCATTCTTTCAAAGAAACAAACTCAAAGTGGTGATGCAGGCAGGGAAAAAAAGAAATTGTTCTCAGTATTCAAAACTCTTCTCAGTATTCTCTGGCAACATGCAGAAGAAGTAGGCTTAAATTACTGTCCAGAAGTTTTAGGACAGACACAAGAAATATTACTTTGCAGAGGACATTTCTGTCTTACAGATGTATTTGAGTTCCTTTAACAAGAAAACAAGCACACTACAGCAAATTTCATGAGACTGGTCAACTTAAATTTGCACAGAGCGTCAAAACCTTTAAAAAATACTAAGCTGTTACAGGATAACGAAAATGTGCTCCATTGAATATATAACTAGTAGAAGGTGGGCTAACAACATATGGGAATTAAAAGTCAGTTTTCACAAAGCAGGAACTGAAAGCCCACTGAGTTCTGCAGTCACGAATATTTATAAAATGATGATAAAAATCTGGTGCGTAGAGAGATGATAAACCTGATATTACATTATTCAAGGTCATAAAAATAAAGGTTGAAGGTGAAGAGCTCTAGAAGAACCTTTCAAGAATGGACAGTATGATGGCAGATGAAATCCAACATTAATACATGCAAACTGATTCAAATGCTCCACCCAAACCTTTTTTTTTTTCACTTTAGCTCTTGCTGCACCACCATAAAATTAATATTCTCTGGCAATATCTAAAACCCGTAAGTACTTCTGGTAAACAAGAATAAAGAAATGACCCTTTAAAAACAAGTTGGTTTTTTTTGCTAACACCCTCAGTTTGACAGACTAACCCCTTCCCTGCTACGAATGCAGCCCAAAGCCTTGTTCAGACCACTGTAGACAGAGGGGCCCCATTTTTATATCATCCTCTCCTTCAGTTGCTAGGGCTGAGGGAAGCAAACATCCATAGTTTATGCATATGCCCTAAAGAATTAGGGAGGATGCTTAGAAAGGAGAAAAAACATTGAAAAAATAAGAACAAGAAATGTATATGAATATGAATGTCTAATTATATTTCAAAACCACCTAGTGGTTCAGTTTGGAATACACGAACTATATATAAAAAAATATTAATTAAATTAAAATAAATAAATATGTTGTCCTTTTAATTACTGAATACATTTATAAAAGCAAATTCAGTATTTAACTAAAATTATAAACATTTAAAAGGATAATCATACAAATTATTGCAAGAAAGGAAACCCCACAGTTAAGTTCTTCCTGGTTGAACAGGATAATCTAGCAATGTTAACAGGAAAGAAATGCAGATAGAAAAACCTGAAGTATTTATCTGTAGTGGAAAAGATTTTAGTTGATGAAAACACTATTTAAGGGAAAGATTTGTTTGAAACTATAACCTTTTAAATAACTTTTTTTTCAAATATATCTCGATTTAGGCTTGTACAAAACAGCAAGAATTTGAAGCATTCTGATTTGAATGGTTTGATTTAGGAGGAAACAGTTGCAGTGAATTATTAAAATTTACTGTAAGCACTTGAATAAATTAATATAGATTTGTTTTGATAGCAGCAGTTGAATTTTGGCAGGGACTATAAGGATATGCTGATTTGCTTCTATAAGAGCTAATGCTGATTCATTTGAGATCTTCACAAGACCTTTTATATAATCATTCTGGAGTATTATATTTTTTCCTCCAATGCAGTATAGTTTATTTTAACTATGAATGGATGATGTAATCTGATAAGAACATATTCCACATGAAGTTGAACCCTGAGGTCTTTTTCCTTGTGTTTTTGCATTACTGACAAGATGCCCATGTTCTGCTAGGTTCCCAGTTTCTCTTGGAACAGAAAGCACAACTGGCAAAGATGGCTGTGATGGCACTTGCCCCCCATATCATTCCTTTGCTCCACACTGTGAATTCAGAAATGCTCACCAGGCCTTTGCCTTGACAAATAGCACCTGGAGTAAGCTCCCCTTGAGCCTCTTGGAAGCACAGTCTGCTCCCAGGAACTAGTGCTGTCTAATGAGCTCCTGCTTTTTAACAAACAGCTCTGGTAACTTAATTCTCTCGCCTGAATGGCGACCCAAGTGGAACAACATTTTTGTTACCGAGCTTTCAAAGAAAGTTAGGGACCCAAATTGCTGCCAGGATGGAAAATTACTGACTGAATCCAGTGCTCTTGCAATCTTATGAACAGCAGTTCCAAGTGAGATCCTCTGAGCTCTCCTGGCCCCCAGTGGGCTGAGACCAGCAACCAACATCCCTCTGAGTGGGGCTTCTCAGAGACAGTGAGCTCCTGAGTTTGGTGTGCTTGGAGGGCTGAACAATAACAACAGAGCCTGAGCTGACACCTCCACTCCTTGAGGCTCTACCTCTCCCCCATTGTGAAGATGCAGAGATGTGAGCAGTTCACTGAATTCGAGGGGAATTTTTCACAGGTATGTGTCTCACACATGCTCCTTTAGGTCTATGTGGGTGTGACTGTGAATATGCAATAGAAAATGTAGTATGAACATTGCTCTCTTAGATTTTTAAGTAAGTTAGATTACTAAATAAGATAGGCCTATAAACAAGTTACTGTTGTGCTAATAGAATATTCTATAAAATATTTTGTTAAATTATTTAGAATAGGCTATAAATTTAATACTTGTTAATTTGAAGTACTGTTAAAACATTTAGGCCTAAACCATTGGTCAAGTCCAGGGCTAACTTTCTCAAGGGGGGCTACTCTGAACCTTGTGACTCAGTTGGAGAATCTCTCTTATTCTTTTTCCATCCTTAGCCTTTTTACATCCCAGACTCCACACAGATATTTTTTGGTAGATTTTAGTTTTAGATTGATTGATTTTTCTGTGTGTACTTAAACTATCTAGTAGTTGTAGAGTGAACTTTTACAACGGATTTTGTTACTCTTTCACTTAAATATTAAACCTGGTTTTGCTGATACATTTGCTGATCCTTTGAACAACCTGAGAGACTCGTTTGCAACAATTGGTCAGAAAGATTCTTTCCACTCTAGTGTAAATAAGTAAATACTGGAAATATTGCAAGGAAAGATGAACCTCAAAATTGGGATGGTTTCTCCAACACAAGAATTCAGGTAAGTCAATATTACCTTAGAATGGAATTTCTTCTGCAAGAAATGTATGACAACAGTCTTTGGAGTGCTTTTCAAAAAAGCAGTTTCTAATTGCATGGTACGTGTTATAACAGACATGAAAACCTAAGCAGAATCATTACTTCACAACTTGAGCCTTCAGCTTGAGGTGGTGAAGCTGGAAGTTGTTCTGTTTCTGTGGTTCTTATCAAGGAAAGGTATGGACAATCTCATCATGACAGACTAACACAAATGCTATCTGCTAAGTGACTAATTTTCACACAGTTTCTAAATTTTAATGTGAATTTGTGCAGCCTGGGCAAAGACACCTTAATGAAATATGACCTGAGTTGTATCTCTATACTTTAGGAAGTAATGACATGTGCTAGAGACTGGAAGGCATGCTATAGACCAGCACTAATCATGAATTTCTTTGGTGTCAAATAATTCCTACATACAAACACACCATGCACTGAATTTAACATCTGTCACAGGAGCTGAACTAATGCCAAGACACTAAGAAAGAAGATTTAAAGATACATTTGATCCAAGAGAGAATGATGCTGTTGGAAAATAGCAGGCAGAGTAACAGCCATCGTGTACAGACTTCACAGAAAATAAGTGAATGTTCCCTGGAAAATTATATATAAAACATATTGCCAGTGTATAATGATGTACAGAGTTTTACAACTCTGGGACAGCATGATATTTTTCAGAGCTAGGGTTCTTCATTAAATTTTTATTCTATTAGCATTAATTTAACTACTGCATAGAAGATATTTGTCAAATTATCATTGTCATTTCAAGTGTCATTTTGACACACACGGCAGTTAAACATTTTTCTGGAAAAAATCAGAATTAGGGAAAAAAGAGGTATTGAGGATGGTATCATAGAACCATAGAATAGTTTGTATTGGAAGAAACCTTAAAACATCATCCAATCCCCATATGAGTAAGGACATCTTCAAATAGGTCAGGTTTCTCAGAACGTCATCCAGCTTAATCTTTAATGTTTCCAGGGATGGGACACCCACAGCTCTGTGGGCAACCTCTGGTGTTTCATCACCATCATGACAAGAAATTTCATGTATATTAATATTTATTTGTTATAATAAAATCTTCAATGTCTTTATGTTTTGAAAAACTAGAAGACCTCTTCTCCCTTAAACTGCACAGTGCAAACGTCATGTGGTGTATCCTGCATTTTTGCTAGAGTTCTTCCCCAACCTTCTCTATCTTTATTAAAGAGAAATAATGAATAAAATTCCTAACCAAGAATAACAGACAATACCAGCAATTTTGTATAGTAACATAAATTGCTAAAAACTTCATCACTTCAGCACCAAAATGCTGCAATCAATTATGTTTTCAAATAATTATGGCTTTCTAAACACTATAAATCAGATTAGTTCATGCTAATTTGCAGGCTTATCAGGTACACATGGATACATGTAATGACCATTAACGTTTATTTCTTTTCCTGGCTTTTCCTAGATTCCAGCAATTTGTGGTTTTGAGATGAAGTTTTCTTGATTCCCATTACAACAAAAGGATTCTGTCATTAGCAAGATACTGGTGTGACCTTCAGAGCTGTGCCTCCAATTTCTTCCTGGCCTCTTGTTGTTTTATTCAGCCTGCAGTCTTTTGGGACAATGATGAGCTACATATTTATCAAGCACAAAATAGCAAAATAAGGTGCTACTCTCACTTAGAGTATAAATACAATTGTAACACAACTAATAAAAATAACAAACCCCAACCAATTATATACACCATATTAAAGGCTATAAAACTGGGCAAACTTTATCTTGTTCTAATCTTCTATGGCAGATTATTCTATATAGGAATCTTCATAATTTATGTTTTGTCAGAGGCTCTCATATGCTCTCCCCTGGATTTATACCTTTTAGCCTTCCAAAGAAAGCCTATTAAAGCAACCAGTATGGAAAAAGCAGAATTAATCTTTACCACAATTCTCACTTGCTATCCTATAGTTCAAAAAAACCAACATTATGCTGTTTCACAATAGTAAATTTTCCTTCAAAATCCTTCTTTATAAATCCTTGACATACTAAGTATTCTCCAAACTGATTGAATCTTGGAGCATGAGCTGCAGGAATAAAAATGCATGAGAATGCAGACAAAAGTAACATGACTTCTTTTATTCATTTTTATTTTTTAAAGCAAACAAGAGAGAAGCAAGTATTTAAACCTTTCTAACTTCCCTTAAATGAAATTTCCAGTTTCTTCAAATGGACAATGTATGCATAACAAAAGTAAAGTCTACATGAAGATGTGTAAACCCAAATGATTTGGGTCCTCTTGAATGTCTTAGTATTGCTTCAAAATGCCATAGAGCAAAGTAAAATTATGCTTTGTAGCACTGGTCAAATGAGAGTTTAGAGGAAAATAAAAAAAAAAAGCATGCATTATTTTTTTTACTTAATACAGTTAATTGCAGCTTTCTCCGAGAACACATTTTCCTAGGTTACCTTAACTGCTTTTTACTTCATGGATCAAGCAGGGGAGCAATGCTATTTTTTTTTTCTTCACACACAATTATGCTATGTTTTTCAAACCATATTTATGTTGTCTTACCTCTCATTTTTAAATTTTTCTAGTTCCCTCATTATAAATCATTACTTCTGTTATTTACTTCCATTTTATTCTTAATTTATGCTTAGGATGAGATTTATGCCACCTAATTTTTCTAATCAAATGTACAATCTTATTAAATTACCCAGTATAATTAGCCAGGAAAAGTCACTTCCAAGGAACATTTCATTCCCCACCAAGATGGGAATTTTCTTCAAGTTTTAATTTTCTCCGGTATTTGTGACACTGTGGCTTTGGCTCCTTCCCTTCAGGCAATTTACATTAACACAGCTGCAGTCTTGCCATCACTCCTTCTTCTTGATCCTACCTCCTCCCTTCAGCAGACAAGTAGGTTTGGGGAAACATCAGTAGAGAACAAACCAAAAGGAACAGCTGTGGGGAGAATATGGCAGCCTAAGTTTTGCCTGGCTTTTAAAGCACAGATTTTCACTTGTAAATTAATTCCAGTTCTTGAAAATCTGTCCAGGCCAGGTCTTTAAAGGATCCAATCTCTTCAGATCTGCAGAAGTAATTATTCTTAGCTGGTAAGCATTCTTTTGGTAAGCAATTTTTTTTTGAGTGTTCATTTTCTAGACAACTGTGAAGTAGTGTCCTGTTGGCCTTCCAAGACCAGAAAACTCCACTTTAATCTGCTCCTGATAGTTGTTATGTGCCTCTAGAACTGAAAACACATCCAAATTGTTAGTATGAATCATTTGCTAAAGCAGAATGCCTTTCTAACTGCTTGTAAAAATAATAGTGTTCATATATTGTTTCAGCATACAATTTGTAGCATAAATTATAGCAAGTTATTTTATTGATATTTATAGACAGATAAGACTATCAGAGGAGCCCAACATTCTACCTTGTTATGCATTGAGATGTCACTATTAATGCTGCAAAATATCTGTTTCTCTATTGATTCTAAGACTTTTTAGCTTTAGAGAAATATTTTTTGAGGTATTTCCGCAGATGTGAGAACAAAGTAGCTGATATGCACACTTAATTTTCAATGGAATAAAATTATCTACAACATGAGCAAGACTTTACAGGTTTCTTTCTCTCCAGAGGCTTGTAATCATAGACAAGATTACTAACATTGGTAAGTATTAATTTCAAGTGAAGAAAGGTGTTTCCTCTTTTGGTGATGAAGTCAAGGTAGCCGGGTTTGCAGGACTAGCAGAGCAAGTAGCAGTCCTAAGAAGAAGGTAAATTCGTTTACAAATAAACCCATACATAATAGAACTATATTTCCCCCAACTCCTCACAATACTCTTACCAGCCAGGACACTGATCTCGATTCCAAAAAATACAGATTCAAGAACATGAGAATGTTCCCTGAACTGATGTTGACTGCTGCAAGATGTGCAGCAATCCATGCTCACATCTGTGACTCGGATCTGATGGTTTTGGCTGGGGTACAGCTAATTTTCTTCACAGCGCCCAGCATGGAGCTGCATTTTGGGTTTGTGCTGAGCAAAATGATGATGATATAGAGATGTTTTTCCTATTGCTGAGCAGGACTTACACAGAGCCAAGGTATTTTCCACTTTTTGTACTGCCACACTAGTGAGGAAACTGGGAATGCTTAGGAAATTGGGAGGAGACACAGCTGGGACAGGTGACCCCAACTGAGCAAAGGGATATTCCATGACATTATGCTTGGTATGTAAAGTGGGGAGAAGAAGGAGAGAGGGGGTTGTTTGGAGTGATGGAATTTGCCTCCCCAAGTCATTGCTACATGTGATGGGGGTTGGCTGAACACCTGCCTTCCCATGGGAAGTGGTGAATGAACTGCTTACTTTGCTCTGCTTGTGTGCACAGCTTGTGTTTTGTCTACTGAACTGTCTTTAACCCAACCCGTGAGCTCCTATTTTTCTAGGTCTTATCCTCCTGATTCTCTCCCTACCCCACTGGTGTGGGAGTGAGAGAGCAGCTGTGCAGGGCTTGGTTGCTTGCTGGGGTTGGGCCATGACAGTTGGCCTTTTTGGCAGTCAGTGCAGGGGCACAAAGTGTTGAAGATAATGACAGATTTGTAATCTAACTTTGTCTCCAAGACTTAACTGGGGTATCTTTGTTGCTATATACTTAAATTTTCTTTTTCTACTACCCACACATGACTGAAATACATTACTCAGAGTCTCATCTCAGAAGCAGATTTTGTCAGCTAATAACTTGAAGTCCCTCAGTTCTACACTGTGAAAACGAAACCATTAGGACATTCATTGTGCATATGCATTTGTGAATATGCAGATGTTGGCTAATATGTAAAAGTGGCATGCTCAGGTTTGAATTAATGACCTTACACTAGTTTTTACCATCCTTAAGGCATGCTCATATAATATTAATGTCTACCTATGGTACAGTTAGATTAACAATTCAGCCTCTCATTAGTAAAAAAATATATTTGGGTAATGTCATTTTCCTTTTTCTCTGAGAATGAGAAAAATAAGTAGAAAATGAAATTATTTGAAAGACTCTTACAAAAATTACATGGGAAAGCATTTTTCTATTCTTCCTCCTTTTTATGCATTTTTTTGACTACATCATTCATAATTGTTTAAATGGTAAATGGAACTAAGAGTGAATTCAGGTATGTGCTAAGTAGTCTGAGAATCTTTCTTCTTCTGCTTCATTTGTCTCATATGTAATGTCTGTAAAGATGAGCAAGTACTATCATCTTGCTTTCCTAATGGGTAGCAGAGATAAATGAAACTCAGAAATGTTGGAGTTTCATGTCATGTTCCATATGCAAACACTTCACAAAGAAGCTACAGATAAAATTATCATTGGAAAGTAAACCTACCCAAGAGCAGGTGGAGTTACTGTTGAAGTGTATCTCTTATGCAGGATGTGGAAAATATGCAATTATGCTACAGTCGCTCGTCACTTCAGCATGTTTCATCAATAAACTTACACATCTTGGTATCTATCCAGAAAGAACCCCAAACAACTCTTCTGTAAGAAGGTACTTTTGTATAGTGCCACAGATGGGAGAGCATGTTCTCCAGAGTCAAAACACCTCCTACAATCATCTTTTAGCTTGTGAATATAAAAATGGTAGAAGATGAATGTAGCCTGTAAGGAAGCTAGCAGAAGGAAGAAAATTATCAAATCAGATGTTTATTTTTTGTCATATGTTTATGAATAGGAGAAACATGAAAGAAGCAGCTGTAAGTAAAAAGTAAAAATAAAAAGAAGGGAAGATATTTAAAACATTTTAGTTCACATTTATTTAAAAAAAAAAAATCTAGTAAAACCTACGGAAAGCTGAAGGTCTATTTTAAACCAATTCTGGATAAGTATTCTGATAGGTCTTGGTTTTTTTAATCCATCCTGTAAACACTGTCATATTTGTTATTTGTGGCCTGGCTTTCCACGTAGGACATGCACCTTTACAAATTTCTGGCTTGTGCATTTACATCCTGCTAAAGATTAAGTTGAATTCAGTGGGAATCTTTCAGTGAGTGGTATTTCAAGGATCAGGTATGCTGTCAACTTTTTGTGCCCAGGTCACAGTGTCTAGCCTGAAGACATTCGAATATTAACTGAAAAATTACTTTTTGGTAACTGAAACACAGAAGTATGTATTTAAAGGAAAACGAAACAAAGGGGTCTCTTTTCTGGAAAGGGTGAGAATGATGTCAGATGAAATTAAAAATTCACTAAAAAGTTCATGGATTGCTCTTGTAACAATGGCAAAAGGGTGTAAAGGAGCAGTGAAGAGTTCCCAAGAACAGAAAGCTATAAATCCTTATTTATTTGAGAATTAATTATTCAAAGAATTCAACCGGAAACCATAATACAATACAAGGTTAAACAATAAGTTGGTGATAGCTGGTAGTATGAAAATATAACCTAGAGTTACCTGAGATGATTATAATACTAAAAAAAACAATCTCAGGGAAATTTGAATATGTAAATAATATTACAATGTACTAGATCAAGGTCAGCATTAGGAATTTTGTCATAGGTATAAGTGATCAAGCATCAAGATCCAATCTCCTGTGTTTGTGAAAGAAGCCTGCTTTAGGGACAACTGGAATTTAATGCTGGGGCCTAGACTGAACTACAGCAGTAGATATGGAGGTAACTGTGTTACCTCAGGAAAACAATTGTGTTTTTGAAAGGCACTTACTTTTCTTCACTTACCATTTTCATATTTCTTCCAGGGGATGAGGTGAAATGAAAGAATACTACTACCAGTCTAATATTCCTGCAGGAGCAGTCAGGTGATGTTCCAACCCCTTCTACTTGAATGCTGAAATAACCTGCTTCTTTTGTCTTTTATACTCCCTAGGGAGCTGTTCCCTCCATCTCCCATCCAGAGATGGGAGAAAATATCTTTGTTCTTCCCAAAGTTTTCCCCCAAATCTCTGAGCTTCAGTTTTTATTTTTATCTTTGACTCTCCTAACCATAGTAATGTTACCATTTCCTTTCCCTTCAATTCTCCCACCTACTCCTTTTTCCCCATTTCCATGTTCCACAGAACAGACCCTCTGTAACAGCCAAAGCTGCTGAGTTATCCTTGCTTGTTCTGCCTCAGCCACCTCCATTACTGGCAGAACCCATGCCACTACACCTCCTCCAGAAAAAAAATCTATTTTTTCCTGGGCACCACAGCTGATGCACCCCAAAATTCTTCCAAACTTGAGCTCTGGACTCATTCTCTGAAAGGCATGGCAGAAATTTCAGACAGTGGAAACAACCTCCTCAGGTGACATTCTGAGGGCAGAAAGAATGACACACAGAAAAAAAAGAGAGTATTTTCTGACCTGCCCTCCTTCCTACTTTATCAGTTAATTGAAGTGCTATGGATACCACTTTCCAGCAGTTTCAGGTCTCTCTTGACTCAGTGTAGACATGTTGGCTATCAGTCTTTGCTCCTTACTCTTTCCTGCCACTGTTTGGCCACTGCTAAGAAAATAAAAAATAGCAGCTGGATATTTACTGCTTCTATCCCATTTTCTCCTCCTTGTAGAAGGCCAAGCAAGGGGACCACGGATAATTTATTCTCTTCTGGGATACAAACACTGAACCACAGTCTGGCCTGGTACACTTAGTATTGGAGTGCATCACAAAGGATTTACAACAATACATTTTAATTAATCAGTCTCCAGAGTTACAGCTGGAATTAATACTACACATAGCTACATTTAGAATTATTTTTAAATCAAGTGCACCAGTGTACAATTTTCCCCTCACTCAGTCTTTGAATTTGGCAATAAAGCTGGATGAATTTTTGCCAAGGTGATTCATTTTATCCAGACCTCTAATTATATTTGGACAATTAAAGAGAGAGATGAGGGCAGTTCAACAAGTCAAGAGGATTTTATAAATAAAAATTTGTCTAGTATAATGGAAAGAATTAGCTACCAAGTAAAATTATATAAATAGAAACCTAATGTTTGCTGAAGAAAAATAAAAACAAAAACTGACCTTTCTTCAATTATGCAGGTTGATTTTCTGAATGAGAAAAATGCAGAATCTGGAATGAAACAGGAATGGCATTTCGGAGCCATAAAATCCAAGCATACAGAACAAGTAAGTAAATTCTGCTACTCCAAGACAACAAAAACTGTACCATGACTCCAACACATATAGAGAGACCACATTGGTCTTTAACTTAAGATATTTCCAATCATGATATTTTACCTGGGTTCTAGTTACATAGTTCACTAGACTACATTTGGTAAGGGTGGTCAAGGACCTTTGATAGCCATCATTTGCTGCTTTAAGTCAACATAACAGTGAACTCTAACTTAAACTCTATTTATCTTTATCTTTACTCTTCTATTTATTCTACTAGCAAAATATCTGTGTTCTGAAAACATCATGAATTTCTTACTATATCAAATTTTATCTCTGATGAGAATTAATATACAGTCCCCATTTCAAGAAATTGCAGCAGAGCTCTGTACAGACTGAGCCACACATTCTTTAGGAAAGAAAAACAGTACTGAAAAACAGCAGATGTTTAGATTTACAGAAGGTGCACAATTTTATATTTTTCTTTTAAAAGATGAAACATGAATAATCACCACTTAGTTTTCTTTCAAGCACTTGCTTCAAACAAGTAATGCTAGAATAACAATACACTTCCTTAACTTTATTGATACAGCACCACAAATCAAGTACAATATTGTCAAAATGACCTGAGAAAACATTTATATATCTGTTTTTCTGATGTGAGTGATGATTCTCCATATTTTGCTTGAACCATTCATTTTCACTAGAAGACATTTGAAGGCAAATCTGATCATTTTCTGAGTCATATTTAAAATAACTGTGAGACTGATTTTCCATTGTCTTGAAGAGTGTATAGTCATTTCAATGGTGCAGAATGGTCCCACTTCAGCAATCTACTTAAAGTACATGCCTGACTAAATGTGTGAATCGTCCCATGGATTTCAAAGGGAGTATTTATATCTTTAATGAGAGGCACACTTAGAAAAAGCAGACTGAATCAGAGCTGGAGAAGCACTCAGTCTCTCTGCAGCTTGTGTACTGGCACTTCACACCATGCACCCACCTATTACTAACACCTGCCTAGGCTGAGTGAAAGGGTGACCAGGCTGCTGGTTGCACGTCCCACACACAACAATCCAATCTACAATGGGCTGCCAGACAGATGCAGTGCTTTTTAGGCAGAGAAACACCATTACTCTAACTGGTGGTATGTGCATGCTAACTCACCCCTATACAACATCATTGTATAAAACCTCTAAATGCACAAAATTGTGCAAAACCAGTCAGATGAATAAATACCAATGTGAAAGAACAATTGCAATCTTTTACATGTAATTCATAATGTAACACAAGAATTATTAGTAAGATGTAGAAACAGCTCAAGCATGACTTAGATTTTGTCTTTGGAACACCATTTCCATGTGCAGAGCAGGATTAGTCTGTTTCTACAACCAAGGTTCCTGGGGATGCTAAAGCTAAACACCATTATGTGCCTTAAACACACTGAACTGTATATCAGATCATTTTGCATTTCAATTTTGTGTGTAATCAGCTGTGTTCACTAAATTTAAGTGCTAGTAATTCTTACAAGATACACACAAAGAGCAAAGACAAATTAAGGGTTGGTAGATAAAGTAGATTTAAAGATACTCTAACAACTGAATCTCTAATAAGCAATACTAATAGAGATTTACAGTTTTATTTGCTCCATAGTTTAGTTACATTTCTTTTAGTTTCTTCTTACAGGTGCTTTAATTTCATTTCATATAAAGCAGAACATAGATGGAAAGATATATTAAAACAAAACTGTATTAAACTTACGAGTCTTGAATTTTCTTTTTTAAATTAACTTTTAAGTACTCTCCTTGTAAACATTTTAGAATTCTAGGTACACAAGTGATGTCTTATATAGAAGCTGTTTACCTCTCCACATCAAGTTCACTAGTGTACACAGATCTAACAAATAGGTTTGAGATTCTCAGCTCTTTTAATATTACTCTCCACAGTCTCATCTCTCTTTCATCACTTGTTCCACCATGCAGAGACATGTTGCTGCTTTTATGTCATGACCTCAGCCTCACGGAACTGAAAACAGGGAACCATAGGTTGGCTGAGGGTTGTCTAGGGAAGGATCTCTGCTTCCATCTATTGGTGATCTGCTGGAAGAGAGGACGACGACCTTACTCATTTCCCCACTTCCTCTGTCCTCAGTGGGAGTTTTCTGCACAGAAGTCCTCTGGGCCCATAGTTTTACCCTGTTGCCCACACTTGTGCCATCAAAAAATTAAGCAAACATGAAGTGAGACCTTCTGAATGAACTGGTAGTGTTCTCCAGCTGCTGTATCCTAGATCTATCAACCTTATTGCCAAGCAGAAAATACCAATCAAAGAACGTGTCCTGTGGCACAGTCCAGTCACCACTATTGCTGTGGGACACCAGGCAGTGTCCCTGGGATGAAAATCTCAATTAATGGCAACATCACAGAAAATTAAAACACAGAGAAAACAGTATCACTTACAATGTGCTTCTAAATGTAACAATCTGCCAGGAGACAGACAGAAAGCAATGCTTTACATAGACTTACCCCGAGCAAAATAACCAAAGGTATTTACAATTCCCAAATGTTTAAGTAGGAGCACATGTCAGTGCATTGAATTCAAGAACTGCTAGACATTTAATCCTTTCTCTTCTTGTTCAAACCTTACACCAAAATAGTATTGGCATATGTGAAATCAGAAGGTCAATAATATTTATTTCTTAGTAGCACACATAACCACTTCACTACGTTGCCTTTTCTCATATTGACTTTTTCCTTTTATGTATTATTGTCTCTTAACTTCTATCTTCTTTTTATTTGTCTATTAATTTTCTTAACTTTCTTCTGTTTTCTACGTCTTTTCCCCATATTCAGCTTTATTTATTCCACTTCAGTTGCTATTTTCCCACGTTCATCAGTATTTCCTTCAATATTGTAACACTTGCCTATCACTTTATTTTCTCTCCTCACCCCACTGTTGGCATCCTTTGTTTTCTTCTTGGGGGCATTAGTTATCTGCTGTTTCAAGAGTGTCCCTTCACACCCTTGCTCCTTTGAATCCCTCCCAATATATCTTCACTCGTTGGGCCACCATGTTTACTTCAAGCTGTCACCCACAAGGGCAGTAGAAATCTTTCCATTGCCAGCAAAAGGACTCTCTCAGAAGTCTTCATGTGGTATATGGATCTGTATTCAAGCTCGTACTACACACTAAATTAGACAGAACATTCCTACCATCTGTTCAGAATAGCTGTAAAGAGTTGCACAGACGCCGGTTTGACTGCACAGCAACAGATTTTATTGGTCTTGGTAACCCCAGAGATTATACTACACAGTGAGCACCATCTACTGGCATCCAATTATTTACACATGTATGTAGATATAAAGCATTTCTCTGTTCTTGAACCGAAAAATATTTCTTTTTTTAAAGAATCACTTTTTTTTTTGCAGATCTGCAATTAGTTTTCTGTTCAGATCACTGCATGATAATAGCTACAATTCTGGCTGGAAGGAAAGAACCCCATGATATTTAAAACACTTTATTTTAAATTAATGTAAACAGACATGTAATTTAACACACATGACTTTGTAGATAAATAAACAAACAAGAGCACACACACATATTAATGGTACTCTTGGCTTTAAATCATGTCATCTTCACTTTTATCCTAGGAAGCCTACCTAAAGGAAAAAAAAAGATGCTTAATCCCACAGTAATAACTGCAGATATTGCAGCATGAATATATTTTATTGATATTCTGAAAATCTCTTAACTACTGAAAGACTGATGAGGGAGAGATTTTGAAATACAAATTTAATTTGGACAAGTTTTTGGTACATATACATCAAAGGAAGAGCTGGACAGGAGTTTTCTAATCAGAATGATTTTGTAAGAAATGGACTTTTCACAAGCTCAAAATATTCTGAAGGAAGCTTTGATTTTCTTCTAAGCCTTGTGTTTCTGTGAGTAAAAACCAAAACTCTATTATAAAAAAAGGAATCTATTGTATTTAATTTTCTTCTTATTCAAATAATATTATTTCATGCCATCGAATTAGCATGGTTTAATGTCAAACTGGATTCACCAGATATATCTGATTACCTAACAGGAGTGGTAGAATTTGAACTTGGTGATGTTTGGGGTATGTTTATTCTCAGCTGCTATTGTTTCACTTTGCAGACAGTTTGTTTAATTTTTATTTTAGCAGTCGGAATATACAAGAGTTCGAGAGTACAATTTAACTAATGGAAAAGTTAGAAAATACTCTTCCTTAGATCCTATGCCTTCCAGAAAAATAGAGGTTGCAGAGAATAGAGACTTCCCTTTCTGATTCTTGCATAAGGAGGGCTGTCAGGACAATATCCATACTATACTACTTAATTGAGTGTGCCCAGGAATTTTCCCTTAGTAGAAGTAGCATGAGGTAGCTTGTTGAATTTATAATATTCATAAATTATGATCAAATTCTCTTATTCTCCACCACAGGGATTGCTACAGGAAGCTGAACACTGGGAACAACCCTTGAAGTGATATAAACCTCAAGCTGTGCCAGGAAACTGTTTAGGATTCACTAATTTATATTTAGGGAACATAGGAATAGTTTGATGGAATAGACAGTCATATCTTAGTGCCTAGAAATGCTTGTTGATTAATCTGCTAGTGTAGACACAGCCTTGGAGTTTTAAAAAAGAAACTAATCCTAGTGACAGGCTGATTGAGAGATACTTCCCAAAGCTGCATGTTATGCCATAGGAAACCTGGAACCTCATATAAGGTGCACTAATTGTCTCATTTAAAGCACATAGGGGAGATCTGCAGGGTTTTTATTCAGTGTTAAGGAAAAATTACATCATTGTGCTTAACATCATTGACATGTATATATGCCAATCATCACATTAATTCAGAGCAGTGACTTTGGACTTTATAAATATGTATCACAAAAGAAATACCTTCAAGGATTTTCTCCTGATATTCATCACCAGTTAAACTGTAAGTTTCAATCTATTTCAGCATATCATTTAATTTCAAGAGATAATAATACATATCAAACCAATTCTGTTAAATTTCTGGTAATAACACACTGGCTTAACTAAAAACTTTTACATACTTTTAAAGGGATGATAGCACTGAAACATACTTAACTTTAATTTGGACAAAAGACTTCTATGTATTTTAACATAATATCTGATCCAGAACAATAAAGGCCAGAGTTTGGAAATAAAATCATCCCAGCACATAATATAACTACATAAATAGTTATATTAATGCACATAAATATAACTACTGCTTAGCTTTCTCAACATTTGTTTCTGGACGAAGACATTATTTTCAGAGCAAAGATTAGGTTTTCTCCCTAAATGCCAGTTATCTACTGAACCCTAGAAGACTTCTATGGGACAATATCCACAAGGACATCTGAACTAGCCCCATGTTACCCCTACAGCTGCAGTCTTACAGCTATTCTTCCCCCCTGAATTGAGATAATGAGTTAAGCTTGCATCCTCTCCTGGCATTCTATCCTTACTAAATTTTCCTCAACATAAAATATTCTTTTAAGCAAAATATTTTGTTGGTCTAAAAAGCTATTTAATTATACTGCATTATACTGGATGAATGCAAACGAATTATCAAGAATGCTACTGAGATTTAGCAGTGAATTTCTATAGAGCTCTACTATTTGTGCCAAAAGTAATGAAGACTTTCCCTTTTCAATTTTAAGTTTACAAAAGGAAAGCACAAATGGGCATGTATGTATTTATATCATACCACACCTTTCTCAATTAGCTAGTGAGAATAATCCTTCCTCAGACTGATAATTCTTCTGAAGATTCTCTTTCCATGCTTCCACTTAAGACTCTGTGTGCTTTTAAATTGATTTGTGCATGCACCCCAAAGCTCTGGCAAGGCACATTTAGAAATTGCAATAGAATATACATCAATATTTAAACACATTAGATACTCTTGAACTTTTACCTTGAGCAGTTTTTTTCAATTTGCATAAAAATGTATTTCTTTAAAGCCTGAGAAGAGACTGGAACATGAAGATATACACTCTAAAAACAGGCATGCTTAATGCTTACTTTAAGGAACATTTTAGCTAGATAAAAAGTTTCAAGTTCAGGACTTGAACTAAATGGAATATTAGGGTCAAGTGCCTCAGTAAATGTAATACATACAAGAAGCAGAAAGCAAGGAGAATTATTTTATGGAAGTTTAACCTTCTAAATTCCCTCAAAATATTTTTCAGCACTGCAAAGTTCTTAATTTGAAAACTGCATTTTTCATTTTTCTTTCAAAGTTTCTGAATGAAGAAGAAGAGTTTCTGTGAATATGAAAAATTAAAATCAGTTGAGAAGCCCTCCACCTTCACCCCAGGGGCACCATTACCTTAAGCTAATAAAGTCTCTTAACACTCAGGTATCTTGACAAAATGCCTGAGCAATAAGAGGCTAAATTTTACTTGTAACCCTACTGCTTGCCAAAATGATGAAGGCTACTCCTGGCATCTCCTTGCCATCTTAATCTACACCTTGTCATCTCCACTTGGACTGAAGTGGCTCTGAAAATGCTAGATTTCTGCGAAATGACAGTGTATAAATAATTTCTTCTACATAAAAAAAGTCCCTTGACATTACCCATAAGCAATGACTGCTTCAGTATTACTTGATATGAAATTCTCATGTAGCTTCACAAAACAAATAGATATGTAGCATCAGGCATGTATAGTACAAAGGAAGAACCTGACTGGTTTTATAAAACTGTTTTTTACAGCTACCATAATTCCAGATCTCCCCCAATTTTTATTGCAAACACACTCAGGAACAGACTTGTGTTTCCTGTTGGAAGTTATTCAGATATCACCACCACAGGTACTTTTCATACCTCCAGACTGATTGTACAGATTCTAAGATTAATTTTCAATAAACTAAAGATGGCTGCTGAGTTAACTTGTACACCTCAGAAACCTACTGAAGACTGTAACTTGTGAGAAGAATTTATTTCACTACTGATGCATGCACATTTCTGTTGTAGCTGGAAAAGGATCAATACAAGAACCACGATTGAAAACCCGTTATATTACACAAAGTTGGTGCTTACAACATTGTTAAGCAATGCTTAACTCACACTATCTGGGGTTTCTACAAGCTGATGAAAACTGGCAGCTGTTTAGAATAAACAACTCAAACAATACACTCCAGATGCATCTCAACTGTGGGTCAAGATATACTAACAAGACGTACAATGCCTGAGTGCCCCTTAAGCTCTCAGGGTAGTGACATTAGAAATTAACCTATCAAGCAATTATCTTGAGGCTGTACACTGGCAATAGCATCCTATCATTTTAGCTTGATATTGTGCTGTTGGGAGGACAGTGTGATCAGGTAAAAGAGTAAAAATTATCTTCTAAATTGCAGAAATGGAAACATGCCAGAAAAGAATGTATTGCTTAAAATACAATTATGCTCAGGCTTGTAAATCATTTAGGGGACCCCTCAGATTACTTCATGGGAAATCCTCTTCTGTACTCCACAATAAAAATAAATACGTGAGACTAATGAACACGTTAAACCCAGACTTTTTACTACGTATTAGTANACCCCTCAGATTACTTCATGGGAAATCCTCTTCTGTACTCCACAATAAAAATAAATACGTGAGACTAATGAACACGTTAAACCCAGACTTTTTACTACGTATTAGTATTAGTATTAGTATTAGTATTAGTATTAGTATTAGTATTATTACTTTGTTTAGTGACTAGTCTGATTCTGCATAGCATGAAATTCAAATTTACTTAATCGATCTACAAGTCTGTTATCTCACTGGGGAAGTTGGATGCAGATCGAGTGTATCAGGCAGTCTGGTCAATTTGTTTGCAGACACAGGACAGTTCCCCGTAGCTTTTCTAACTATTATGCAGCACTTAGGATCCAAATCAAAGGGCTTTCATTATATTCACAACATACATTATCTCAGCATTACAAATTGTCCCTGATACTCATTGTCTCCTTATTTTCATCCCTCTCCATTTTGTAACAAACTCTGTACCTAACTTGATTTTCTTTGCTTCAGGGTTTGAAAACTACTTAGTACAATGTGGCTGTTCTCAGCCAAATGCTGCTAATACTCTCTGTAACCAAATTTCTCTGCTAAAGTGAGCTTTACACATTTTGGACTGAAATTTGTCATTGTTAGGAGTGAATTTTAAAGTAATTTGAGCCTTTAATGCTATTAGAAAACCGAGGCAATTAGAGGCCTAATTAACTTCGATGATTTGTGACTTGGATCTTAGGGATACAACTTTTTCTAAATTCAAAGATTTTTTTACTGAAGCCTGTCACAGTCCAGGTGGACAGAATGAACTTTTTTGAGCAACCACTAATATCCAGCTGTCAGGTAATCTTTTCTTAATGAAACCTTATATGTAAAAATAAATATGAAGATCAGTGCTGCACAGTACACATTTATAACGTGTATTTATTTAAGTGTGAAAGGAGAAACCTGCATTCACATTCTGGATATGTTTGCTGAACAGCTTCCTACCATAAGTGCAGCTACTGTTTAAACACCCTAAGATTTACAAAAAATTGTCAAATTGAACTGTCTTTGTTAACACATTAATGTACAAGGTTTAAGAGAATACAGGATTTTTGACAGCACTTTGAAAAAATTTAGAAAATAAGGCTTGCTTAAAAGTGACATGGAGGTGTATGTGGGCTTCCCCATTGGTGATGCCAACCAGAATCTAAGACACCTGAAAAGTATGCAGGAAGGTCATAAGCAAATGGATGAACCCAGAATAAATTAAAGCATGTGCAATCTCACCATGTACTAAGCAAAACAGAAGAGATGGGACAAATATTTATACGACTTATCTATCTTTATGATAGAAACTAATTTGCTTACTGTTAATTAGATGATTGAATATAAGAACCTAGGGAAATTTGCTTGAGAAACCTCACATGTAAAGTACATAGCACTAACCAAAATGTAATTAATTCTGTAACACAAACCCTAAGAAATCATAACTGCACTATAAAGCACATTTGGAAGTGATAACACATCTTTCAAAGAGTGCAAGTGCAACATCACTATAAGAAAAAAAAAGAAATCAAAGCTCAAAATGAAACTTTTTAGTTCAAAAATCTCTCCTGCTATGTCCACTTTCCATCACTGGTGGAGAAGATCCAGGTGCAGGACCTTGGACTTGACCTTGTTGAACTTCATAAGGTTTTCATGGGACCTTCTCTGAAGCCTCTCTGGTCCCTCTGGTAGACATCCCTCCTCATCAACATGTCAACCACACCACTCAGCTTACAGTGATTGTGAAACTTGCTGAGGTGTACTCAATCCCACTGTCCACGTTGCTGACAAAAATGTTAAATGGCACTGGTCCTGATATCAGTCCTTGAGGAATGTCACTCAGCACAGGACTTCCTCTCTATTTGTCTACTTATGATGGCAGTTTATTGAGAGATATAAAAGTATTTCAACCCTTAATATTTACCAACTCAATGGATTTCATGTTTTTGGCTCCACTGGGATCACTCATAGCAGCAGAGCTATAACAGAGGAGCACACTATGTGTGTGAATAAAGTAGATAAAGCCCCTTGCCCTGCTTGCAGCTCTCTTTTCCCATCACATCCTTCAGCTGAACTCTGGTTCCAGGCATCACACACTGGTCTGTGACTGTGGCAAAGAGCCCAAGCTCCATGTCCTCTACTTCCAACAAAGTTGTTCTTCATGACAAAACTAAGCTTACTCCAACCTCATGCACAGTGAGCATGAGGAATTTTACTGGCAAGTAATTCTTAGGCTGTTTGCAGGTTTACTGAAGACTGTGGCTAGCCTTTCTGCAAAAGACTAAAACATGAAAACCCCAGATATTATTTGAATAAAGTATTCTGGATTTTAAACAGAGAAAACACGAAGCAATGTGGGGAAACAGGAGGGTTGACAAGTACTCCATACTGCAGCCTTGGAGGGAAGGCCTTTATTACAGTTAGTTCAAGGTTATTTTTACAAAGTTGCAGCCATTTGGGATAGCTCATGCCATCCCTCGTCTGGCTTTCAGTTCTCAGTACCATGAGGTTCAGGCTTCAAACTGCAAATAGAATTCTTCTCTAGCCTTACCCTCTCAGTTCTTAAGTACTTTGCATGTTGAGAAAGCTCAATAGCCTCTAAAAGAAGAGCAATTTCCCATCTCCTATGAGAGAAGTTTATAGACTCTCTAAAAGAGATAGGAGCAAACAAAATTAAAGGGATAATAGGACCATAAGCCACATTTAACATGAGTCCTGGTCCTAAATATCCCTGCTTGATTGTAATTAAACTCTTGGGTGGAGCAGTATCTATTACTGGTAGATCTGAACAACTCTTCAGTACTGTATTTTCTTCTAACCGTGTACCAAAATAGGATGGATTATGTCATGTAAATTCTGATTCTTTCCCTATTACTCCATCTCCTTAAAGTGTTGAGTGCATCACACTAAGTGGCATTCTTTTCCTGCCCAACACTGTCAAACCTTTTAGCATCCACAAGTACTACAATCCCATGTCATAGACTGAAAGCCTGTTCTGAGACACTGGAACACCTTTCCATCCCTCAGGATACATTCTCCAGTCTTTTACCCCAAACAGGATACCTTCTTGTCCATGAGTTCCCAAGTGGCTGGCAAGGGATACCCTCACAGGTATATTGAGCAGACAACAGACTGAGCCTGCATGTCAGAGCTTGCATAAATAGCCCCTTCTTGCTCAGATGATGTGCAGAAATACCAGGTAGAAAATGTTGTCTTGGACATAGCCTAACTTCAGATCAATGAGAGAGCTCTTGCTTAAGCAGGTCCAAGTCCAAGCCCAAGCCAGAAGGCGAAGGTGGTGGTGCCAGGCAGGAGGCAGAGCACACCGCAGCCCCCACGGAGCAGCTCAACCACCCAGCACTGAGCACTGCCGGGATAGGGCAGCACAGCACTGTCACTGCTCCCAAAAATGGGAGGACTGCCCTGGTTCTAACAGGGAAATAGTCTCAGTGGCAAGGAGCACAGAGAGGCTGGTTTCTCCTAGCAAAAGAGGAACATTGCCAGTCAGGCCCTGGCCTCAGCTGGCAGTGGTGCTTTGTTCTTGGGCTGAAATGTAGTTGCTCCAGCGCTGCTCTTCTCTCTAGCTGGGAAGGTCACACAAAGAGCTGCAGTTTCAACTAGAGTCCTGCTAGGAGCAATCTGTTCTCAGGTCTGGAACAACAATGTAGCCCTGATACAACTACCTGATACCTCAACTAGGGCTTGCTTCCCACCTGAGGGTGCTGGAAATACCTTCTGCTCTGTCTCCAGCACCTCTTGGTCCACTCTGCTAATCAGAACCAGAAGGCTCACTTCTGTCCCTTTCCTTCTTGGAGCAGGCCAGCACCTGCACAAAGCCTAAATGCCCCCTGACTCCAGAGAGGGCTACCTCTGTGTTTGTGGGTAAAGCAATGAATAAATCAGTCGCCAGAAACTGTAACAGACCTGACCAGGTCATACCCTGCTCTGCTCTTCACCCTGAATCTCTGCTCTCTGTGTCACTGTGTAGTCAGATAGCACATGTATTTCCAGTGATGATTAAACCTTTTTCATAAGGCACCAGCATGACTCACAGTTATAAATCCTATTATAAGGCTTCAGTAAGAGATAGAAATCTGTGCGCCTACGGCCCCTCTTGAACATATGCAACTCTATGCTTTTCAGAACGTAACCCACGATACAAGCTTAAATCACTGCAATTCATTGGAAAGTACTGGGTTTGAGTGATGATTATTTTTCCCACTTGAAGAACTGGCCAAAAAAAAATTAAACTTATTTTTTGTTACAAATGCGATTGTGACAAAAACCTTACACACTGTAGAAACATGTAATTCAATAACCAAATTAGTAGAAAGATTTCTTTATTCCTCTGTGAAATTCTCCTCCTGTGAAATAGGTAAAAGGAGGAGGTTAAATTGCATGACACAGTACTACCTACCAGCTCAGAGACATGAATAGTGTCTAAGTTTATATCATTGTCCAGAATCTGTACAATACTACAGAAGATATGGCAATACCTTACTCCTTTTTTCCTCCAACATTTTTTTTCAATTTAACCACAGAATCTTTAAAAATTAGTTTCCAGCAAGTTCAATTAATAAATAATCATATCTATATCTATATCTATATAATCTATATCTCTATATATATCTATCCATATCTATCTATATCTATATCTATATCTATATCTATATCTATATCTATATCTATATCTATATCTATATCTATATCTATATCTATATCATCTATATCTATATCTATATCTATATCTATATCTATATCTATATCTATATCTATATCTATATCTATATCTATATCTATATCTATATATATCATCTATCTATATCTATAAAATACATAGTTTGTATGAGAATGTATTAAAATTTTCTGTTTCTCCATGGGAAGTATAAAGTGAAATATGCCATGTATGTGTGGTATGGGTGTATTAGGAAAGAGTAATCTTGCAGACATTTAAGAAAATTATATTTAAACGACAATGAACAAAATTAATAACATAATGAAACACTTAAAACACTTAAAAAATTCCAGCAGATTATTTCATATCTTTTTATCTGGCTTTCCCTTATAACTTTGAAAGTTCTCTCATTGTCCCACACTATCCTATAAGTTTTGCTTAATTGATTTTGTAGGCAGATATTATAGAACTGTTACAGGGAAATTATTTCTAGAAGAGGTGTACATAACCAGTAAAAGTGACTTTGTTGCTTTGATAGAAATAATGTTGCGCACAGCTATTGCCTCTGGCTAACAAACAGCATGAGCAAAGAAAAAGCATTACATGTTGCCAAAACACGAATCAGGAATTTTCTAGGAATTATGAAAACATTTCAAGCTCATGATCCAAAGAAATTCAATATAACTCTCCTATTAACTTCAACTGAATAGGAAACAATTTCATTATTAACAAAATCATATTCATGTCTAATACCTGAGCTAAACGTGTACTTGCCTTCAGCTAAGTTAGTTATCAGCACTCTTAGTATTTCTCATGAATTTTATAATTGGAGAAACCAAGTCCATTTATGTTTTAAACTTGACATTTACATAATATTTTAAAAAATCCTTCCCATAAATAACATCAATTTTAAAGTCACCTATGCAAAAGATTCAGATTTCAAACACTGATTCTTTTTATTACTGCACTAGTTGTCAGAACAATAGCAGACGTTATACAATTTAAGTAATAGAACTGGAAGTATTATACAGGGTTTTTATGAGTCAGGAGTTCAGAACAAAATTTTCCTTATGAATTTCATGGCAATATTTCATGACAAATCATGCTGAGAAGTAATTGTGACAGAAGGGAGATATTGAAAGATACTCTTCTATCCTGGCAAGGCAGTAAAAGGGTAGAGATAGTGAATCAACATTTTGTGTTAATGATGTATAAGACTACAAAGAAACTAGGCTTAATAGATATGACTGTTTCATTTTGTACAAGGATAATCAAGATTAGAGTGCTAATGCAGGATAGCAATCTGGTACAGAATCTTAGGGTCAGACCAAAATATTGTCTGAGATTATTACCAAAGAGACTCATTGTGGAACTGCTTCATTATGGGAGATTGAATTTGAAAAATATTAAAGGAATTTCCTCACCAGTTTATCACAGGGCCAAATTCCTAGAAGGATGCAATAACTGATTGCTAATTGCCCTTGATAATTATTTTATCATGACTTTGACAGATAAGTAATACAAGTCAGAAGGACACGTCAAGAGAGTTGACCTTGTAGTTGTGACTTCATTCCATGAGAGAAATCCCAATAAATAGAATTAACCTTGTAATCCAGGCTCTCAATTACATATCATAAGGTGAAAAACTAGGAGACTAAGTCAGTGACATGAGCTGGACAGAGAAAGAAAAGGATTTCAGGAGTCAAGGAACTCAGACCTGACAAGTGTTTTTCTCTTTTCTTAGCTTTTCATTAATAAATAGGAAAAAAATCTGCTGGATTATCATGGCTGCTAATGGGGGAAGTGCAAACAAGATAAACTTCTAGAAACAAACACTTAAAGTAAACCACTCCCAAGCAAAAGTATCAATCTGAAACGCACATAGGAAAGATGAATTTACTAAAGTCTACACCAGCAACTATAATCACTGCCCAGTACCAATGTCAGAAATAGAAGGCACAACATCACACCTGAACTTGCAGAAGCATAGGAAGAACTGTAATGGGAGATTTTGCAGTCTTTTACTTAAACAGTGTGTCCATTAGGCCCACATTTGAGGAATGCCAATATATTTTGAGTCACTCTACATCTGCAGTTCTCACTGCCCAGTAGTGTCTGACTGGCAATTTCAGTGACTCTTTGCTGAATCTTCACATATCCAGCCAGTCAACTGGAACCACTCTTTAACTTTCCACAAGACATCAAGCACTACCCATCTATTTTGAGAACAGAAGCTACAGTCTCTACTTCCATCTCTGATAATGAATTTTTAGCTGTCCAGGGGTTCTGAAAGGCATAACTTGGGCCATTGTTTATTCTAGGTACAGCTGGTTCGTATATGCTTGAAATAATTTTACAGCAATATTCTGCAATGTCTAAGATTTCCCTTTGATGTAGTGTGCAAGAATATTTAAGCTTTTTTTCCCCTACCTTCTTCCAGTGTTTATAAATAGTCTACATATCTAGGCAAAATGGATGAATATTTGACTTTGACTTATATTTTTTCTTTCCCTCTCAATCTTCTGAGATTACTTTTTTTCCTATTAAAACTTCCAGGAGTCTCAAACTCTGACAGTCACCTTTGGCTAGTATTTAATTTTTGGAATATTCACAAGGTAGCTTTTTTGTTTTGTTTTGTTTTGATTTAATTTAATTTGTTTCAAACTTTATATTTACTTTGCCATCTTATATCTTACCCAAAAAAATACAATGGACTAATAGATGCAATGATGTTGCAGCTGAAATTGCAGCTAAATGTCCTCAGGTTTGGCTAATAGTTAGGATGACAGTAAATATAAGTAAAATTACCCTTCACGTACTACCCATATGTGGATACAAGTACATACACAGCTGGGCACACTGCAAATGTTACTTTACCAGAACGTGCAGGAGAAAAAAAAAGTAACATTCCCACAAATGTGAACAGCACAGATGGGCCAGTCCTGTGTCTCCTCTCCATCTGTGCAGCACTGAAATCAGCTGCAGAAATATATGCACAAAAGTGAGCAGGCAATATGGATCAGTCCAGCAGCTGAGTGGCCTTAGGCACTCAAGTCACCATTGGCCTTAGGCACTGAAGTCTGTCCAGTAGCTTCCCCCAGACACCTTGAGTCCCCCTGGCCACCCCCACCAGGACAGAGAAGAACCTGAGATTTGCAGCCCCACTGCAGCTGACAGTACTTGGATTTCTTCTCATTACACACACGTACATACACAGTACACTTACACGTCCTTCCCTCAACAATTCCCTCCAGTAAGTTGTCCAGACTGATGACCTTCAGATCTCCTTGTCTTTATGGGAGCTGTTTTGGATCTACAGTCCCTGCAGCAGCTAACTCTCACATCTGTCCCTTCATTATTTCACTTGTGCTGTGCAAACCCAGAATATTCCACCCAGGGAAGGAAGAATAGGGTTTAAAAAGAAGACATGACATAGTACAATCACAACCACAGGGCATAAGTGGATAAATTTGCTGGCTAGCCATCTGCTTACAGTCAACTGACAGTAACATTTTCTTTTTTGTCTTTTCATATTCTTACTCATGGATATGTTTTCATGTTCTTGTTCCTTCTTGATCTGTCTTTAGATGTCTCTTTCCCTGCCTTTGTTCCTCCACCCAAGAACCCTATATTCAGTTTCCCACTTCAAATATCTTCCAGTAAATTGTACACATTCCCCACATCTCTTTCTGCCCCACACCAGCTGTATCAGTAGCTTACTGCAGTCTTCAAGGCATTCCAGGAAAGAAGTTTCTTTGATGGAATCCTCTTGGCGGGTCACAGTGGGGAATGGGGCTGACTGTTCTCCTGTGATAGCCTTAGGAGAAAGGTACAAGCATTCCTTCTAATGTGCCTGATCATCTGATCCTCTCTGGGTCTTTTTCTTTGTTCATTATGAACAGACACTGGACATACAACCTAATAAAAGCTAAAAGCATTCTAAACTAACTGTACAGTTGGAAATACCTGTCAGAGAATTACTGAGAGAAAGAAAGCCTTTGTCTTCAGCCTTCAGAGAGAAGCTGAAATGTAAATGCCACAAAATATTCTGTTTTCATTTAGTAGTCTGTGACTGAGTATAAGAAGCAAACATTTTCATGTTTTCCATGTATCCAAGTATTGCCTGGCCTAGATTAACAAGAAAAATAGCAAACAAAGCCTATTCTCAACAAAAACATGATTGAGTTTATTTAGGAGAGATTTATTTAAAGGAAATTTACACTCATATCCTTTCTCTCTCTTTCAAGGAAGTTCAACATTCAAAAGCAAAAAGTGAGGCTACCTGTCCCACAGCAAGAAAATTGGTAGAACAAGCAATAACCAAGCATGCACTCCCTTTCACGCATGTTTTAAAGTTATTGGCCAGTTAAAAAAAGAAATTAAAAATTTTAAGAGGGCAAAATTATCCATGATATAAATTGTCCTAGGTCATGTGGCATTTGTACATGAACTGAGTGTCATTTCAAAGAGAAGGTACACGCTCCTCTGGTTAGTACTTCTTAAGTAGGTGGAGGAAAAAGGGAGAGGCTACTCTTTCCTCAGCCATTTTTACCTTCCTGACAACTTCCCCACTGTGATAGTTTTGTCCTTTCAGATGTAGTTCAGCAACTGATGCAAGAACTTTAAGCAGTTGATAGAGTCATAAAAGATTTGTCTGAAAACGGTGTCTGGAGGTCACCTAATTTGATTTCTACTTGAAGAGAAACTTTCTGCAGAACTAGGTCAGATCAGCCATGGCTTTGATTACTGAAGTCTTGGAAATCTCCAGGGAAGTTCCATGACATCTCTAGGTAAACTGACACAATGATAGATCGATCAATCGATCGATCGATAGATAGATAGACAGACAGATAATCTGTACTCCCATCCCCTTCAATTTGGCTAGGAAAAGATAATATCTAATATGTCAGTATCAAATTCCAAGCTGCAACTCATGGCCATTATTCTATCACTTCTCCTACCACTATTGAGAAAGATTTGTCTGTGATCTTTGTAATTCCTCTTCAAGTAGGTGCCAATCACCCTTAAATAAAAACTACCTCAGCTTAAAATAAGTCCAGCCTTCTCAGCTTCTTATTCTAGTTCATGTTTTCTTGGTTCTGATCATCTTGATTTCCCCCACTGGACTTGGTTTTCTCAACAGTATTTTGAAATGGGAGAATAAAATGCATGGGAAGTATTGCATATGCAGCTTCAATAACACTGAACAAAAGGAGATAATAACTTCTTTTGATCTGTCAGCCACAGCAATGTAGCTCAGTATGCAGCCTGTTTTCTCCAGTGAACATTGTCCACTCATATTCAGTTCAAATTCCAGGACCTTTCTGCAGGACTGCTATCTGACCACTCAGTTCCAGTGTGTGCAGCTGCACGGGGTCATTCTGCTGCAGGTGTAGAAGTGTGCACGTCTCCTTTTTGAACTACATGAGATTTCCAATGTCCTGACCCACCTGTTGCTGTGCATGTGTTAAAATAAAAGAACATTAGAAAAACAAACAAACAAACAAACAAAACAAAAAACAAACCAAAACCACAAACAAAACGACTTCATTTTTCATTCTCATGCCCATTTCAAAATCTCAGGCTACATTTTTCTTGGTGTGTATGCAGAATACCTGTGGCGTTGTCAGAGTAATTGGCCAGGAAAGGTTGCTGTGTAATCAACTTGCAGTCCCATATCTGGATGTTCAACATAATGAACATTCTGCATTTATTTACCACTGCCTTTCAATTACTAAATATCTCACTGACTTTACTGACACAGCCCTGACGCCTGCAGCATCTTGCTAGTGGCAAAGCTTTCTGCTATGCGCTGTACCAGTTCTTTGGGAGGAATAAAATTCAAATTTTGGTGCCCACATCTCATTAAAAATCAATGGTGAGCAGACTCAAAATAGAACATGGGCACTTAAATAACTGGCAATTTAACTCTTATTAAAGGGGTTATGGTCAACAGCTCCATATCCTGATGGTATCATGCTGTGGACCTGATGAAGCAAGTCCAGGGGAGCATAATGGAGATGCTTATTGGCATGGAACACCTCTCCTATAAGGAAAGGCTGAAAGGCTTGGCATTGTTCAACCTGGAGAAGAGAAAGCATACATTATACCAGCCTTCCAGTACCTAAAGGGAGCCTGTAACAAAGCTGGTGACAAACTCAACTCAGAAAAATAAAAAAAGTAGTTGAAGTATAGTATTGAAGAGGAAAATATTGTCTATATGCAGACAACATCTATCAGAGCCAATGTCAAAGCAAAATACATTATCATTTTTGTCATGCTGTAGAAAAAAATGAGGATTTTGTCATGTTATTAAGGGTAGGTTTTAAGAGTCTCCACATCATTTCACCTTAGTATCAGCCTTATTAAAAGTCTCATATCTTCTTGTATTAATTTTAAATCCTATTGAAGTATAGGACTCATGGTATAAATTAACTTTATAGAATGAAGAAGATTTAACCTCACAATATCATTCCCAGCTAATTCTTACATCAGCAAAGGTATTTTAATTCTTTTCTCTTCTTGTAAGTTCCTTAGAGATTCCACTCATACCCTTAATCTATGAAATAGTAGAGTAAAACACTGTGATTTTCCTCTTAAAAACCTGTATTTTCCCCATTTTTACAGGTTTATAAGTTGTAGCCTCATGATTCTTTATTGAATGTGGATGATTGAATTTTGAGTGAAAAAGGAACTTCAGACTGACATAAATTGATGCCTCATACTCCATATTTCTCACAACTTTAACAGCATCTAACGTATCTCTGCTCTGCCCTTCCTTCCAGCTGTGACCTGGCATATCTCTCAGTTCATATCTTTGGTTACATGGCTTGCAAGGGTAGAAAACTCACTGCTCTGGCAGTACTTTTAAATGATGTGAACCATACAGTCGTGTCCTTTAGCACACCACAAGGTCCAAAACGTCACATCTGAACCACAGCTAAATGAAAACAAACTTGCAATTTGTCTCTCAGCAATGGCTCAAGAAGGTGAAATGTCAGGAAACAAACTCTGCTTAATCTTCTGTTATTGTATCCCCAAGCTTCCTGTAATATGGTTTAGTATTGTTTGATTCTGCATATACTGGAGATTATGGAAAGAAATCAACTAATGGTTTGAGTAGGAGTTATTTAATATTAATGAAATTTGTCAAGAGCTATAGATTACAATATTTCAGATGGAGAATAAGAGCTGACAGAACATTTTTTCAGAATCCTGCTACCTAGTTTTGATATTGATGATAAGACACAGTGCAACCTTAGATGTCAAACCTGGAAAATAAGACATTATTTCTGTTCAGCTGTGTCCTAGCAGGGCCACAAATGATGCTTAAGCCTTGTCACTGATACCAGATATGCTAAAGTCAACCAATTCCTGATTGTCACCACGCCCCACAAAGTTCTTTCTTTTATGGTCTTCTGAACAAGTGAATGACCACAGATTTCTGCATGGAAATGCAGCCCTTTGGAATGGCAGCATTTATAGTGAAAGCAGATTTAATTCTTGATGGGTCAAATTTACAGGTTAAATAAAAAATTTAAATTCTGTATTGAACTCAAGGAGCATTTGCATTCCTTTTTACTTGAACAGCTGAGACAATAAAAGACTGAACAGGTTTTTATCTTTCACATTTTGCTTAAATACAACCTGAGGAAAAAAAGACAGGAATTTTGCCATTTTAATACTCCTTCTTAAACAGACATAAAATGATTTAGTGAAAAGGCTTCTATGTTCTCTCCCTTTGCATGCATTATGTTTCAACATAAATGAGATATCACCTTTAAGGTTCAATTATTGCACTGTGTTACTATAGCAACTCCCAGGAAAAGTCTATTAAACAACCTTCAACAAAAAAACCAACTTCATTTATAAACACTCTATAAATTAAGCAAAATATCTTCTCATTTTAGTTGTTAAATACTTGATTTTACAACTGTAGAAAGCAATAAAAGATCTTTGCTTGTGTCATGAAACTAATGCTGCCTATAGAGCTCAGGGGAAGGACAGCCAAGGCTGGAGTTAGAGCAACATTCAGATGAAAGAATAATTCTTCGTTAAACCTTGTGATTAAAGACCTCTTTGAACACAACCTATTCTGTAAGTTAAAATGGCCACATTTCCAGTCATGGAAAACTGACACAGTTTCACTGAATTCAATGGAGCAAAGCCAATTTACACCTGCCGAGGCCCTTCATATTGTATGAGATGAATAGGACATTGGTTCAGGATGAGAAAACTTTTTGATCATTCTCTCTGAAGTGAATGGGCAACTCTGAAAGCAAGACGATGGCAAATGTTTAAATCAATATTAACCCAAGTAAAACTGAATTTGGTTCGTAACATTTTTTCCATTGAATGTTCCAGATGAAGTCCCTCTCCTGACATTGATAAGTGCACATCTACACATTCAATTTTCAGAGTGTGGTCTAAAATATTTTATATCAAGGACTATTGTTGTATACATATTTTAAACAAAAACTCACACAAACAAACAACTACTTTTTTATATATATTATGTGGAATTGATTATAATTAGCATGGAACCAACATTCTTTCCAACTGGTATTAGGACATTTTTTTATGACTTGCTGCTAAAAATATCTTCCTTCTAAAAAAAAAAATCTATTTAGGAAGAGAGCTTCAGAATCAGCTATGGATTTTAATTCCAAACACATCTTGTTCAGAATATTTTTAGGGAATATGAATGCCACAGTTTCCACAGTCCTTTCTATAAGTAAGATCCTTCTGTCTTGCTAACAGCAATTCTTTTAAATATTGCTTTACTTAAACAAAATTGTTTATCTTTAAAGTACATCTTCTTAGTCTAAACTTTATTTTTTTATATGTAACACAATAACAGCATTATCTCTATAGCCTTACTATTTCTTGTTAAATTCAAAATAGGAAGCAAAAAATTTTCCTGGAGTGAGATCAATATTTAGATTTATGCTAACCAGACCAACTGTTGTGGAAGCTGCATCTTTCACCTCAACAAAAGAAATGAAAAGCTAAGAAACAAAGTAAGTGAGAAGAAAAAAAAGAAACCAAACCACTAGAGAATTGAAGAATAGGATAACCAGTGTTTTTCCCAAGATGACTGGTAAGAAGATGAAGATTTCAGTTAAAATGAAAAAAAAAACCCAACCCAAACCCAAGAAAAAAAGAGGAGACTGGGACAAATAAGACCAAGTTCCCCACAAACTATTTACTGAAATTCCAAATCACAGGTAGGATCTCTAGTCTTCATAGCCTGAGGGAGTTCTATTATTATCCTACATAACTTGATTTAAAAAACACATTGTGCTGGTTTCAAGGTTAATGAGCAGGAGGAATTATCCCCACAAAAATAACTTTGAAAGATTCCAAGTCAGAGCTACAATTTAATAGGACAATTACAATTAAGGCAACAGTACAGAGACCCTGGCTTAAACTGACCAGAGCAGAATACAACCTGACACCCTGCTGGCCAGGGTGGTGGTAGCAGTCTTATTAAAGGGAGGCCTTCTAGGGAGTCCTTGGTGGTCCATTAGCAGAGATGGCCCCCTCAGGGGGGCTGCTGCTTCCTCAGAGGGATTTATCACAGTTGATTCAGGGCAAAGCTAAAGCAACACTGCTCCACCCACTTTAACAGCTCATCAGAAGGTAATGCAGATGGTGGTAGAATACATACTTTAGTTACACCTTACAATGTAACCCAAGACACGCAGTATGCCACAAAAAAATCCAAAAAAACAAAAAAAACCAAACCAAAAAAACCCAGACAAAAAGCAAAACCAAAACCACCAAAACCAAATGAAAACCCAAACAAAATCAAACAAAACCACCCCCTACACCCC